>JAAIXJ010000591.1:94529-130539 GCA_013403705.1 Heliconius hermathena
TATATTTTCAATTATGGAGTGAAATTAAATTTCCAAAATTTTGTGGAATAATTGTCCAAATTTATTTACACTTTAAGAAGATACACAAGAGAATAATTTTACACACTCACAGAAGGAAATAAAGAAATTTAAAGAAATAGTAAAAGAAACAGATAAGCGAAACAGATACGTATTAGCAAGAAGATAAGGCTTAAAATTGAAAACAAGCAATGAGTACAATATTAAAACAAGTGAACGTCGCAAGCGATAGTAGCCGACTCTTTACTCGTAGCTAGCAAGCAGGCTACGTCACGCACAGCAAAAAAACTCGAAACAAGTTTATCTTGCGAATGCGCTGCGTGCGGATGAATTATAATAAATATAAATATTAACTTTAGTTTTAAGTAAATTTGAAAATAGAATATAGTGTAGTATTTGTATATATTATTATTAATTAATTTTATTAAAAGTTAATATTCACTACACTACCACATTTGAGACTTCGTATTCCACTTAACTTCTTTTGTACTGATTTTGCCATCAGCTACATCAAGACTCAGTGTTTCGCTTTTACTTGAGACTGAGGCATTTACTTGTAAAATTCCGCCCATCGCTGCAAAACGAAACAAAAGCTGTGGTTGTTGTGTTAAAATTTCACCGTTATTCAAAAGCACCCCTTTCATTCTACAGGTTACCGCGCAACCTCGAGAAACACTAATTTCCCTCCAGAAAAACGTCTTTTCCCTGAAGTGGTTCGGTAACCTTTTATCTCTTTCATTCTCTGATTTTCCATGCCTCATCATTATCAGTACTTTCATTTGGTTTTGCAGCTCTCTTATCCTCTTTATTTTTTATATCTCTCATATTTTTATCCTTGCCTGAGGTTTAATAATTCTACAATGTTTTCTTCTTTCTTTCTACATCATCTTGCACTTCATCATCCCACCATTCGTCGCGCTTTTTGCTAAAGCCTCATTTCCTTTTAACTTATACCCCTGTCACTGCTTCCTTCATACAATCCCTAAGATTCTGCCAGTACACTTTAATGTTTTCATTTCCAGATTTCTTCTCTTCTTGAATTACTCTCTAATCGGTGGATCATGAAGCTTTCAGTTTCTTATGCAGTAATTTGAAAACTCCAAGTTTGGACACCTCGTATAGCTGAGCCAACCTGCGAGCAGACCCCTTATTCTAGCAACGACTAGAATATGGTTTGTTCCCAGTTCAGAACCCCTAAACACTCGCGTGTCCACAACTTGGCTTCGAATACTCTGATCCACTAGGAATAAATCAATCATACTTTTCACTTCCGCTCGCTCCCATGTACACATGTGAATTTGTTTGTGGCCAAACATCGTGTTCGCCACGAACAAATTTCTTTCCTTGCAAATTTCCAATATAAAGAAAAAAATATTAACTATATATAGTAAGAGTATTATGAATATAATAAACTATTATAATAAAAACAAAATTCATTAAACTTTAAAAAGACATAAAAGTTTTAGTCAAAATATATCTTTTATTTAGGTTATTCTTCCTACTCTATTACATTATACAACAATGCGAATATGGATTGTTACCTTTGACCTTTGCTTTCCAATTAACATACGAGTACATCTACATATTCATGCGGAGCGATATCGTTTTGTTTAAGAGAAAAAAATAATTATCAAGGCATTGTTACTGTAATTGGTCCCTTGTTTTGTATATGACATTGCATATTGCGGAATGCAACGTGTCTCAAAATTGAATCCACAAATATTGTACTTGCAGATGCTTCCACTGCGCTACGACGGCCGGGCCAGGCTGAGAGTATTGAATAATTTTGAATGTGTTGAAAAATTTTAAATACTTGTTAAACCAGATTTTCTTTGTTTACAAACCACAACGCTTTGTTGGTGTAAATGTAAACTTATTTATTTATTTTATTTAAAAGGAGTCCCTTCCGCCTAAGCACAACCCGCGTATACCTCTCTCGCAGTGGAAACCAGGCTCTAATACTGCAGAGAGCGTTAAACAAATCTAATCTACTGTCTACTCTTAGCTTAAAACCAGTAGGTTTTAGTACAGAAAAAATCTCTAAGTGCAATTGTACATTAAAAGTATAGACCTATGCAAACAAAATAAATCTGAATCTGAACTTTTCCCAAAGAGCAAGATATTTGTAGCATGAGAATTTAATATAAGTTCAAATGTAATATGCAATAGGACGCAAGTTGAAATTCCGATATGATCAAAATTCTCCTACGAAATTTTATTATATATATACAATACTAACTTGATATATAAATAGCAATATAATATGTTTATATTGATACGAACGATAATCTGGAACCAATTATAATTTGTTTCATAAAATTAACCTAAGAATTAAATAGTTTTTTTTTTCATTATAATAATAGTAATATTAATCAGCTTCACAATGTATCCCACTGTTAAGACACTCTGTTCCTCAATTTTTGCTGAGTTTTTCGAGGCGTTGCGTGTTGAGTGGCGGAGCTCAACCCCGAGCGATAATGACGCGACACAAAGGCCTTAGATACGAACTAAACGAATACATACATAAACAAAAATACAAATATATATACTAGATCATAACTTTTATATAACACTTAATTAATTACACATAATATATTGGGTTTTATATTATAATTTTTTCAGCTTCGCGCTTATCCCGTATGAGGCAGAGTAGGCAGAGGGAGGCTAGTGTTAAGACACTCCCTTTCTCATTTTCTGGAGGCCTTGCCTTTTGAATAGCGGAACTCAAAACTGCGCTGTGCCTCGACACGAGAGCGACGACAGGAAATCATTAAATATATATAATATTTTGTGGTATCTTTACTATAATAAATATTTATAAAATTAAACGAGTAACGAAGCTTGCAACCTTGTTACGATGTAAAGGGTGCGCGGTCAGAACGACTGCGACACGTTTATGTCACACCCATAAAAGTAATGACAAGTTATAGCGTGGTAATTAAAGTATAGTTAATATTATTGTAAAACAAAAGGAGCTTTAGTTGAAATATTTTTAGCTTAAATCTTACGTTATCGCAGTGAATATGGTAGCAAGTTCGAATCCCACTTGAGGGAGCTCTTTTGCTCATTTATTTTTTGTTTAACAATTTTTTTCATTGTGGGTAGAAATTTTTATTAAAAATTAAAAAAAATTAAATTAGCTTCACGCTGTATCCCGCACACAGCAGGGTAGGCAGAGGGAACCTAGTGTTAAGACACTCCGTTCCCCACTTTCTGCCGAATTCTGGAGGCATTGCGTGTTGAGTGGCAGAACTCAACGCCGCGCTTAACCTCGACACCAGAGCGAAGAAATGGAAATATAAATTTAAGTAAATATTTCATCTCCTCGAGTGGGGATCGAACCCACAACCAGTCGGTTTTGCAGTCACACCTCGTGCCGCTGCGCCACGACCGGCCTCAAATTTTTATACATAGTAAAATATCAGCTACAGTCTACCCGTAGCCACGGACTATTGCAAAGCCGAGACGTACAATTTATAAGAATATATAATACTAAATATACGCGATTAATAATATAAAGTACAAAATAATTCTATAGAGTGCATTCATGTAATGACTGGTGTATTTGAAGTGTGCGGTTGTGGTATGGCCTTGTGACATAAATGGATATGAACATTGTATTCTTAATTACTAATAGACTAAATAGATGTTTGTTAGTTTTGAAAATAATCCATCATAGATCCTTTTGATTAAGCAACATATGATTTTTTGTAGATATTTAAATAGTTTTTAAACCACAATATATATGTCAAAAGTAATATCGACCTACATATCACTATTATAAATATTTTAAAATTAAATAACTAAAAATTCGACTTAACTTTACGCTGAGAGAATTTTTCCCTTTTGGAACTGTAAATATTAAATGGCAACACTAGCGTGCGAGGAAGCGGGTCCCATTATGTTGCCATTATCGTTTTTCTGCCGACGCATGAAATTTATTTGACAGTTTACGGTATAGCACAGCTTTTGTTCATTTTCAATTTTGTAGAAACTAACGAAATAATATTAGTATATAACATTAATTATTCATTTAATTATTAAGAAAATATATAAATAAAGGTTAATATAGAAAATTAATATAGATAAATATTAACTTAAAAAACTTTTTTAATAGTAAGCTTTGACTTAACTTTTTTTTTAGTAAAACTAAAGATTAGTTTTAAAAAAGTTTCTCTTTTTCATACGCGCTACAGCTTTTGTGCTTTTCCGGTCAAATTTAATTTAGAGACCGGATGGGTTCCGACATCAAATTGAAACGAAAATCAAAAGATTGTCTCTAGTTGACCAAAACACTAATACCAAAGTTCCTCGGGCTAAAAGATTGGTACAAAAATAATATTTATAAGTAGTATTTATTTTTTTGTATTTGAAGTTATTTCATATAATATTTGATGTCAGTTGACTCTCTTGTGTTTTTAACTAATATTGTTCTTATTATTTATATTTTTCGTTGTCTTGAATTTTAAAGAATATTAACTAATGATTCTGGTTTATTTTTGTTATAAGACTTTTGTTTATAAAGTGTTTTTTTTTTTATTTTTATTGTAGATTTATTTCTTGCAACTGGCGGGTTTGTTGTATTAAACCTTTAATTTTTAATATTTAGTATTTGTTTTATATTTTTTTTTAGTTCAGACGTCCCTTTGGCCAACTTCCGCCTTCACCTTCAATCTCTAGAGGTTTTTTATATTATATATGTAGTAGTATTAAATGGGTTGTGAAAAAAAATTGTAAATCCGCCATTTTGTTGCGGCGGCCATTTTGAATTAACCAAAATATTGATAATATTCAATATCATTATCATTAGAACTGAAGTCTTAATGCGATTTTTTTAGCTCAATCGGACACAAATGGATCAAATTAAGCTTGCAAGATTTCTCATACATTAACAAACTTACTAACTAATACAGCAAGTTAAATAAAAGCTTTAAATATACTGACAATAATATCTTCTTTTATTTTGAAATAGGCTAAGTAAGCGATAAACATTGTACATCAAGCAATAACAAAATTGAGTGTTAAATTGATCGGGGTCAAATAACTACTATAGTATTTTCTCATTTCCTACGTTCTATTTTATTAGAACAACGGTTGCTTTAAAATAAATTTCAATAGAAAGTTATTTTTACAAAAACAAGGAAACTGTTTCAATTTATTTCTTTAGTTCATAGCGTCAGCCGTAAGGATTCTCATGACCATTGATAATTAATTCTCTCGTCATTTCTAGGTAGCTTTCTAGTTGATAATATTAAATACTACTTTGGTTTATTTATAAATAAGGTTTATTTTATTTATTTTATTTTAGTTTTACGCTATATCCATACCAGGATAGGTAAATGGAACCTGGAAACCTAGTTTTCAGACACTCCGTTACCAAAAAGACACTAATTCTGGAGGCATTGCGTGTTGAACGCAGCGCTTTGCCTCGTTACCAGAGCTAGAAAATGATAATATTAAATAAATATTTCATTTCCTCGAGTGGGAATTGAAACCACTATCTGTATACAGTCGACGTGTTTTGATTAGATAACGTGCGTAAACAATTTAGTTAGCTCCAGATTTTTTTTTTCTACAATAACGATTTCGTGGAATGAAAAGAAAGTTGCTAACATAATGAATTACATGATTATATTTCAAAACTAGTCGAAAGTAGATAACAGAATGACATTACATTCCTTTAAATTACATATATTTTGTATAATAGCTACGTTAAATACTTGGTTGTTGGTTGTTTTTTTATTATTATTAGGTATCTATTTTTAAAGTACCAGAGAAATAATACCTAAAAAATATTTCTAAAACTACAATCATAATTGTAAATGAGGAGGCCGGTCGTGGCGCAGCGGCACGAGGTGTGACTGCAAAACCGACTGGTTGTGGGTTCGATCCCCACTCGAGGAGATGAAATATTTACTTAAATTTATATTTCCATTTCTTCGCTCTGGTGTCGAGGTTAAGCGCGGCGTTGAGTTCTGCCACTCAACACGCAATGCCTCCAAAATTCGGCAGAAAGTGGGGAACGGAGTGTCTTAACACTAGGTTCCCTCTGCCTACCCTGCTGTGTGCGGGATACAGCGTGAAGCTAATAATTGTTAATGATTGTTTGAAATGTAATAAAAAAACTTAGGTTCGATAGTAAAGACGCAAGCTTTAGCTTTAGGTTTAAGTATTTTAAGGCAAGTGGCTTTTAAATACTTATCTAAATGAAAGGCGTTTTGTTAAAACTGGAGCTTTAGAGCGGTCGATGTAAGCCAGAATCGAGCCAAATTAGCCACTGGCTAGTGGCTACTAACTAAAATGAAAAGTGTGAGATGAAATATAAATACAATTCTACTTCAATTTACAATGCAATTGAAATGCAAACTACATTTTAATATAAAGTCATAAAATAAATCGACATTAATTTAAGTAAGTATTATTATGAGGCCAGTTGTGGCGCAGCGGCACGTAGTGTGACTGTAAAATCGACTGATTATGGATTCGATCCCCACTCGAGGAGATGAAATATTTACTTAAATTTGTATTTCCATTTCTTCGCTCTGGTGTCGAGGCTAAGCGCGGCGTTGAGTTCTGCCAGTCAACACGCAATGCCTCCAGAATTCGGCAGAAAGTACTGTGTGCGGGATACAGCGTGAAGCTGATTTATTTATTTAAGTATTATAATAATGATACTTACTTCTATATGAAACTTGACGAATACAATATACTATGGCCTACACATGATTTTGCATTTCAAAACTACATAATATATTATATCAAAGTTAGTTAGTTTTACTTAAAATAAGAAGTTAGAGTGAGGCCGTCGTGGCCCAGGGGCCCTGCATAATTGATATTAATTTCAGATCGATACATCTGCTCGATCTTGAGATACAGACAGACCTTGACAGACAGACAGACAGACAGACAGACAAAGTAATCCTATAATGGTTATAGATATATTTCGTCGTTCAGCTACTCAAAACCCTATGCCTTTAGAATTCGTACGAACATGTGAAACGGAAGTGGGAACGGAGTGTCAACACTAGGCCCCCAGGTTCCCTTTCCCTACCTTGCTATGGGTACATACACGGAATACAGCTCAAAGGTATTAAGATATTCCGCTGTTAGACCTCCCACCCCTATGTATAATGTAAACACAGCAATGTCAATTTGCGTATATAAGGCGTTTGCGTATATAATAAGGTTTAACTATGTTAGCTAACGATAATTACCCAAATATCATCAGAAATCGGCAAACAGTTCAAAATCATCAGCCGACTGATGATTTTGAACTGTTTGCTAAACTCTGTAATTATAGTTTAGTAATTATGTTTAATTTTGATATATTTAGCCAAGTTTAAATAATTTTGCTGTAGTCGGGAGCAGGGGTGGCAGAAAGAACCTTATATCAAAGTCAAATAGTTTTATTTAAAATAAAAATATATAAAAATAAAATATTTAAAATAAAAAATTTTGCCGTAGTGGCTCAGAGGCACAAGGTTGTGACGTTTTTGAGTTCGATCCACATTCGAGGGAATAATTTATTATTTATTAATATTTTCATTTCTTCGCTTTGGCACCAAGGCAAAAGCCCAGCGTTGAGTTTCGCCAATCTGACGCATTGCCTTGAAAAAAATCGGCGGAAAGTGAGGAAGGGAATATTTTAACACTAGGTTTCCCTTACCTACACTGTTGTGTACGCAAAGCTGATTTTAAGAATTTTAGTGCTTATTTTTTTACTAGTTCAACCACTAGTTCACTGAACTAAGCGCCTCAGACCTGAAAAGAACCAGCACCAGAAACTCTGCAGTGCTTTTTGCCCAAATCAATTATATATTCACACTTAATTATTCTTGACTATGATACCTTTGAAACAGGCGGAACGGGACTTTCATTCCCAAGGCGTATTGTCATTTACAAAATAAGTATTAACAAACGTCATTCCAAACTTTTTTAAACTGTGTAATACAGAACATTCTCGGACGTTTTCTCGCAAAACACTCCGTTCTCCGCTTTCCGTTCATATCTGGGACACTTGCGAACTTGACACAGCACTCTGTATTTCCAGAGGTTAATGATGATAATTCATTCCCCCACGTGGAGATCGGACTACTACTGACTATAGCTTCACACTATATTTAGTAACACAGTTAAATCTGCGCAATCCTTGTACTTTTTATAAGAATTACTTTTTATAGAAATGTTGCTGACCTGTTGGTCGTTGTTTCGACGTACATCGGATTCTACATGACAATTTGTTTGAAAAAATCATAATTCTATTCGGTTTAACGGTTCGAGAGTTTTGAGTTAAATATTTTAAAATAAAATCTTCGATTCATTAATTTTCACTCAACACTCAACACATAAAATCATCATATATTATGAAAAAAAAATTCATTCCCGTTACTAATACTAATATATGAACATAGTACATATCTACATCTTACAAGAGCACTTAACGTTACATTGACACTATCAACTACCGCAGACGTAGTCCATACCCGTAGCTCAACCGCCATCAATACCGTCTACAATTACAATTCGAATATACAATGTGAGCATTACTAATCTATATACACGCTTGAGTTGTCTTAGTCCCATTTCATTGGTAAAATAATCAAAAGATAATATTAATAAATAAAATTGAGAATATAATATTTTGAGGCCAGTCGTGGCGCAGGGGCACAAATTGTGACTGTGAAACCGACTGGTTGTGGGTTCGATCCCCACTCGAGGAGATGAAGAAATGGAAATATAAATTTATTATATTTCCATTTCTTCACTCTGGTGTCGAGGACAAGCGCGGCGTTGAGTTCTGCCACTCAACACCCAATGCCTCCAGATTCGGCAGAAAGTGGGGAACGGAGTGTCTTAACACTAGGTTCCCTGCAGTGTGCGGGATACAGCGTGAAGCTAATGAGAACATAATATCCGTTGCGTCTTTTTTTCCTATTCATTTAAACTTTTCAGTTCGCACTCGGAGTGATTTGAAATTGAAAGATAAGCCGTAGAGACGAAGTAATTATGATTTCGTAATTCTGTTATTCGATAAACAAGTCTTACTACGGATGTGAGAAGCGGTAAAAATAATATCTCTACTTTTTGTTGGAGTTATATTTATTATGAAAATATTATAACACGTTAATGAAATGATAATAATAACTACATATAAAAGAGTCTATCAGCGTCGTGGTGCAAGGGCATAAGCGTGCAACTGTAAACACGACGATTGTAGGTTTGATTCCCTCTCGGGGGAATTACATATTTAATATATTCATTTTTTCGTTCGGGTAACAAGGAACAGATGTGGAGTTGAATGGCGGAACCATTCAACACGCAAGCATCTAGAATTTGGCAGAAAGTAGAGATTAAAAGGGTCTTAAATTGGCGTGTTTAGTTGGTTAGTAGAAAAACCTGAAAGTTGTGTATGATACATGACACATTGTGACATAAACGCACAGCACACACCCTACAGTCGTGTCTCGAACCGCAGGCGGACACTACTACATACACCAGAGTTCCAGGACAAAAAATAGCACCACCCACCCGTATGAGACGGGCAGACACGTAATAATATGTAGTAACATACACCGAAGCTAGGACATAAAATAGCATCACACACCTACTAGTCGTATACCAAACGTAGAAGTGGTATACAATATATTAATGAACAACGCCATACAAGCATAGCTTACGTACCGCGAGCGCACTGCGAGACGGAGTCAGCCACGACATAGTTAATGTCGCTATAACAGTTCGCATAAGCCCATCACGTCAGGTCCCGCGGCGTCAAGCAACATTTAAAATTATAACAATGGTCAAAGATCACTTTATTTCATAATATGTCTCGCTCCTACACATATATTGCCTGTCGATCCTAAAATAATATAATAATTCGATCCTAAAAGATCGTGCCATTATAGACTTCGAATTATTATTATATTTTATTTATAATATACTAGCGACCCGCTTGCGGCTTCGCCCGCTTTAACTACTGAATTATTCATGTAATGTACCTATGTTTGCAAAACACTTAATATTACTAATGTGAAAATTATTTAAACCTTAATGCAACCCGCATTTTCGTAGTTCCAATAAGGATGTTCCAATTGTTTAAAAAAACACACTTAAACAAATGACACAAACAACAGAAAACTTTAACGAAAGAAATTATAAACAACAGACTACCTACTATTCTCTTACCCAAAAATACTTAAACGAAAGATGTAACCAACTATGTCGCGTTGAAATACATTATAATTATTGGATAACTCCAAAATACGTGCAATCGCTTCTAAATTAACTTTGCTATAGAGCCAGGCGCAGAATTGAAGCATTCTCTCGTCCATCTCCGTAGTAGCTCCGAACGACATCTGGGCGTTGACACAGTATGAAATTGGAAGGATTATCAAATGCCATCTAGGCGGTCAACTCAGTCAGGAGAGACCCTCGGTTTCCTAAGGGAGGCCCATCTTAAACGACCAAGGTTCAGTGCAAGGCTCATGAGTCGGATTTGGAGGAGAATAGAAAGTCCCTCGGAAGTAGTCTTACGTCTGACTTTGGGCGGCCGGGTATGCCACGGAGTGCTGCTCCTTAGGTGCAGGTTATACATTGGCGCAGCGGAATGCGTTGGACGCGAGACGACCAATGTGTACCTCCAGGCTTTCTATTTTTATGTTGCGATGATGCGTGGTGTACCTCACTTAGTATGGCGTCTGCGTCACTCGACGGAGGATGAGGTTCTGGACCACCTGCAGGATTTCTCGTTGAGTGATACTCGCTAGGGCGTTGTGATGTCATCAGTGTATAGTGCGTTGAGAGCAGGTGATAAAATGCTGCCCTGGGGAACAACGGCAGCGATCGAGTCGCTGCTAGACCTCGAACTCTCAATTCTCACGCAAAATGTCCTGTCACTGAGGCAGGGAGGCAAAGACATGCGCGACGTGCTGGGGGTTGCCGGCTCTGAGCAATTAATGAAGTAGGCCCGGGTGCCAACGCGGTCAAATACGCGCGCTACGTCGAAGAAGACTACTATTGCACTCTCCTTTCGGTTGATCACTGTTGCGGCGTAGAGTGTAGTACCAGAGTGGTATAGCCGCTTGCCAAACTGCTCGCTTCGTGGGTGGATGTGCGACTGGAGAAGTGAGAGGAATAACTTCTCGAACAGCTTGGCGACCGCGCTAAGGAGGGTTATAGATCGGTATCCCTCAGGCTGCGGGCTCTTCCCAGCCTTGGGCAACATGATAATCAGGCCTTCCTCCCATGCCCGGGGGAAAAAAGCCAGGCGGGTGCGGCGGATCCATTTTTATAAGCAAAAGGTTGCGGGGCGCGGGGGGACGCGTGGTGGGCTGTACCTAAAGGTAATTTTTTAGTACCGTAATTTTAAATCTGTGCTACTAATCTTCTAAAGTACTTATTGAAATGAAAAACAGTAAACAACATTTTAATCTATATTAAATGGCCAAAAGATAACTAATATACTTATATATATACTGAAAGTAAGGGTTAAACATGAGTCGATATAGCTTTTCTCTAAAACTATTTGTAATTTCGAAATATTGTAAAGAGCAAAGTTTATCTTTGTTTAACGTAGAAAATTAATAACTCATTTAAAAGGATAAGGATTAATATCATTATGGACACACATCCCTTACAGTAAGAAAATATATTTAAATTATCATCTAATTTCCGTCTCCTCTACGCTTTCATTAGTAAGACTTAAACGATTTTTATTTGCATTTCTTGTTCTACGACCTATGAACGACGTTTTCATGGCGTAATTAAATTAAAAAAGGAAATGTTTAAAAAAGTAAAAAATAATAATAAAAGAACAGAAGAAGAGTAAACAAAATAAACAACAGGATACTTAAACGAAAGAAATGATAAACAAAAGACAACCTACTATTCTATTAATGAAAAAAGATGAAACTAAATATATCGCGCTGAAATAACACATTAAACTCTAATTATCTAATACGCACAATCGCATCTAAATCTACTTCGCTACAGAGGCAGGCAAGGAGACGGGCGCGGCGGACGCGTCGCGGTGCGCGGGGGGACGCATGGCGCGTGGCGAGCCGTTTCGCAGCAAGGATTTTTTGATATTGTAACAACTTCTAAAGTACTTATTAAAATGAAAAACAGTAAAAGACAGTTATGATCTACAATAAATGGCCAACGTAACTAATATACTTATTTAAATGCTTTATGAGTAAGGGATAAACGAAACATGAGCCAAATCTGCGGTTTATAGCCGGCGCGATTTGTCAATAATTAAATGCGTTTTTCTCTAAAACTATTCGTAATTTCCAATTAGTGTAAAGGACAAATTTTATCTTCGTTTAACGTAGAAAATTAATAAAGTATTTAAAAGGATAAGGATTGATACCATTATGGACAAACATCCCTCACAATAAAAAATATATTCAAATTACTATTTTTAGACAGAAATATGCTCACTGTATGTTATCCTTAGAAGATACAAATATGCTGTCGCTGACTTTTTTGTAGATCTTATTAAGAGGACTAATACTCTAGTACATTGTTTTCATGTAGGACTTACCATTAAAGCAGCGCATGCGTGAAAGTTTCTCAACGGGTAGGACTTTATGCACATTTATCATATTTATGTCAAATTACATTAAAATATACATATAATAAACTATATATAAACCTTCCCTGAGAAATACTCTACCTAATAGTGAAAACCGCATCAAAATCTATTGGGTGGTTTAGAAGAAGATCACTTAGAAAGGCCAGACAGAGACGAAATGCGTTCTTATTTTATAAGATATAGAGATTTGGTACGAGTCTTTACATTCATCATATATATTAGTACCGTAGTAACTGTAACTGTTTGCTAAATTCTGTAATTATAGTTTAGTAATTATGTTTAATTTTGATATATTTAGCCAAGTTTAAATAATTTTGCTGTAGTCGGGAGCAGGAATGGCAGAAAGAACCTTATGTCAAAGTCAAATAGTTTTTTTTTTAATAAAAAGTTTAGCCGTCGTGGCTCAGAGATACAAGGTTGTAACGGTTTTGAGTTCGATATTCATGACAGTTTAACTCGACCGCTGCCTTCCGACTTCTGCACCTACTATATATACGAACCGACGGTTGCGACACTCGGGACAACAATACATTATTTTATTTATTTATTTATTTTTATTATTTCATACATACTGTTACCCAGGTACATACTGTTACAACATACTAAATGTCCGAGTTAATTCTGACCGTCGGTATAGCTGGTAATCGAAATTAATAACTTCATGCAATATGAACATTTTAGGTTCATAACAATTTTTGAAATTTGGAAATTGTTATTCCACACTTAGGAATTTTTTTTAGAAACATAAAATTTTTAACGTAATGGTATTCGAACCCGCGCCGCTTGGAAACCGTGCAAGCGCCTTGATCACTAAGCCATACTTTTGCATCAAACTACGTCGAAATTCTTTTGCACTTGTTAAAACTTTTTTTATGTTGCTAGCTTGGAATTATGATAGCTCAAAAATATTTTGTTAATATGAATCCTAAAAAGAGTTCACAGTTCAGCACGTTCACCAAAATAAACTCAGCTATATAATATTAGTACTGATAATGTCATGTATAATACGTATATTATCTGAAGTTTGACATTCGAAGTTGACTTTACAAGCTAAAACTTATTACTAAGTTTTACACACGTCCCCTGAGTATTTTCACGTAAATGTATGGTTCGGTGCTGGTACTGAACTGATCTACCTTATTTATATATTATAGGTAAATGTAAACTCTAAAGATATTTAGAAAATAAGTAATAAATTTACATGTATTTCTGATGTAGATAAATGTAATTATTATAGCCTATTTTTTTAGTTGATTTGTTGATTTTCAAAAACGAGGTATTTTTTTCAACAGTTGCTGTTTAATAAGATGTGTGAAACATCTTTGCTTATAGGTTTTGAGAATCGTGATGAATGAGTTTAACACTCATTCAACACTCCATTTTTTACTTTACACTTATATTTTTAAAAAATTGAGCGTTAGGAAAACAAAATGTTTTTAAATATAAGCTTTAAAACAAAAAGACCGTAAATATAAAACTTTCCACCGGATACGGTTAAATCTCGTGTTTACAAGCAGTCACTCACAAATTCGTCTCTCAAATTGTTTAATTTTTTTCAGATGGATATGAAATACTTAATATTTTAATTTCTTTGGTCTGGTGTTGATGCAAAACGCGGCGTTGAGTTCCGCCACTCAACACATAATGCCTTTAGAATTCAGCGGAAATTGGGGAACGGAGTGTTTTAACACTAGGTTCCCTCTACCTACCTTGCTGCGTGCGGGATACAGCGTAAAGCTAAAAAAAGTTCCGATGGCGACATATTATACTTAAGCAATATTAAAACTGCCGTTATATAAAACCTATAAGTATATGAAGGTACAGATTATAGAAAACTTGCGACAAAGGCTTAAGCTACTATTATTCAGTTTCCTCCGTCAGCACTTTGTTGTGGAAATTGCAAGGTTTGTGCGTCATATCTTGACATGTTGCTTTAGCTTTTCTAACCTTAGACTATAATATATTTATCTAATGTTGTTTAAATATAGCGTATATACTCTCTGCCCTCGACTATGTTTACTAAAAGTAAGTTCAATTTTTTTTTTTCAAAAGAAAAAATCGAAATATTGCATTCATCCGTTTGTCCGTTTGTTAGTCTCAAAAACTTTTTTTGGCAAAAACTCGTGCCTCCACGAATTTCAGCTTAAATTAAATAATAAATTATCAAATTTAATCAAATTATTTATGAAATGGCACCTTCAAAGTAAATATATATAAACGAATATTTTAAGAAAGGGTAGGCTCTATTATCAAGATAAAACTTTCGAATACTGTTACAACGTTAAGAACTTTTACTGTTCCTGTTATGAGTTAAATTGTTTGCCTTTTTAGATGAGATCTTAATTGTATTTCGAAATTCAAAAAATGTTGTCTATTTACTGACGTCTTAAAAATTAACAAGTTCGCAACTTAAAAAAGTGACTGGACTCTTTTCAGAAGATATATAAATATAATGTATGTAATGTAAATGTATTAGTACATAACAAAAGGGATCATAAGTTTGTAGTGAGAAATATTAATTTGGAATAATAATATAGTAAAAATATCGTAAAAATAGAACTATTCACTTAAATATCCTTTTCGTTTTTTTACATAAATCATGGGGATACTGAGTAAAGATTTATAACTGAACTGAAATTGTATCGGATACCCTCGTGGGAGCGACTGACTGTAAAGGGTGGTTATGAATTCGATCCCTATTTAGAAAAATAATTATGTAGGCTAGGGCAGCGCGACGATGGTAGTGAAATGAGACCTTATATTCAACTCATTTATTATATACGTAATTTGGTTATTTACACGCTACAAAATAATAGAGGAAAATAATTTCACAAAAGCATTTGTAGCGAATAAACTTAGGACGTTGATATAGCGTGTTCATAAATATTATTTTAAAACAATATCAATTCTTGTGTAAAACCCCTACAATTATTTTGATTTCCTAATAAATCCAATTAGAATGAGGGATTAGCTCAAGACTTTATATTTAAGATGTGTGAGCTATATAAAACTTTTCAAATCCATTTTAAATAGAGGAAACCTGGTGTTAAGATACTCCGTTCTTCGCTTTCCGCCGAATTTTTAGAGGCACTGCGTGTTGAATGGTGGAACACAACGCCGGGCTCTTGCCTTGGTGCCAGAATAAAAAACTTTTGATTACACCATACCATACTACCACTGAGAGCCTTATTTATGTTCATCGAATTCTCGTTCTATTATATTTATCTGGAGTTAAGTAATATTCTACAGAGAAAGGAATTTCTTCAATTAACTAATTTTGTTCGGATCATTTCCCGAGAAGATGTTGGCCGCAGCCTATTAGTGCCTCCAACACTTCTAGATTTTCATTAACATTTCTAGATTTAAAGTTTCAGCATTTCAGGATTTTATTCACTCAAAAGAATTAATTAACTCTACTTCTTTCAACTTTGTAGGTTGTCCGATTTCAAAATGTGATTAAAAGCTCTTACTGGTGGTTTGACTAATATATTTAGATATTTTAGCAAGCTTTGCTTACATTTTTGTAACTGATTGGAAATATTGCACATATAATTTAAAACAAGAGATATTTTTCAACTTTTTTATTACATATTGCTACACAAAATAAAATAAAAGTAAAAAACACTTATATCAATAACATGTACATAAATTTTTTTTTGAGTTAATTCCAATTATGCAAAAATATATATTAGTAATCTCGAAATCAATATTATGTTTTCCTACTGGTAGTTTATATTTTGGGCCTACTTCACTGCTGTCGGACCTTAGTAGCGTCATGCTGCAACTGTCAGCCATAATTAAATTGTGGTTAAGTAGTGAAACATTAAATATTACTTATTTATAATAAAAATCAATTTTTCAGATTAATACAAATTAATCACCGATCATTTTGGTTGTCGTGGCGCAGGGGCACAGGGCCAGCGTGTAACTGTAAACACAACATTTGAGTGTTGAGTTCCGCCAATCGACATACCATGCCTCAAAAAATTCGGCGGAGAGTGGGAACAGAGTGTTTTAACAATCGGTTCCCTCTGCCCGCGCTGCTATATGCGGGATACCGCGTCAATGTAACTAAATAAGCCAGTGAAAAATAATAACTTCACAATATAAGTACTGTAGCAACTTGCTACGAACTCTAGAAACAATAGGATATTTAAAACAATGCATGAATTTCGTACATGTTTATATGTTACATTTTCATAGTAGTTATGTTGTTGTTCAAAACAAAATACTTCTTTTTGTTAGAACGTAAAAAGCTCCATATAACAGTTTATTACATTTAGCTTTTCCTGTAGGAAGAATTCAATATTGAACATATATTTTGTCATATTTTATATCGAGAGAGGCCAGTCGTGGCGCAGCGGCACGAGGTGTGACTGCAAAACCGACTGGTTGTGGGTTCGATCCCCACTCGAGGAGATGAAATATTTACTTAAATTTATATTTCCATTTCTTCGCTCTGGTGTCGAGGTTAAGCGCGGCGTTGAGTTCTGCCACTCAACACGCAATACCTCCAGAATTCGGCAGAAAGCGGGGAACGGAGTGTCTTAACACAAGGTTCCCTCTACCTACCCTGTGTGCGGGATACAGCGTGAAGCTGATTTGATTTAATTTAATTTTAATTTTATATCGAGGTTATAAAAATTGTATATTTTTAGTGTAGGCCGTAGTGGCACAGTGGCATGAAGTCTGAATGTAAACTGCGGATATGGGGTAGAAGAATAAATTAATTTGATTTTCTCAACTCAATAAACAATGTGTCCATAATTCAACAGAATGTCAGAAACGGCGTGTCTTAACGCTAGATTCCCCTACCTGATATGCGGGAAACAGCGTACGAATACAGCGGGATTTATTTATTAACAGTTTCATTTATAGTGCCAGTCATGTTACATTTTAAACAATTTTGCAAGTTTTTGCTCCCCACATTCCTCCGAATTCTGGAAGCAATGCGTGTTGAATGGCGAAACTTAGCGCCGCGCTTTGTTTCGATGCCAGAGCGAAGAAATGAAAATATTTAATATTTTATTTCTTCCAGTGAGAATCGAACTCACAACCTGGCGTTTACAGTCACACGCTGCGCCACGACTGACTTTTATATCAATTTTCCGATAACAAGATTAATGATAAATTGTAGTTTTGGTTTTGACACATAGGATTTTATATTTTTTTATAAAATATCAACTTAAAAAAATATGCACAGATACACACAAAATAATATTGCTTGTAATATTCTTCTCTTTTTTATCAAATTTGGAACTAAATACGTTTCAAACTATATAAGAAATATAAGAATATCTTTAAAAAAAACACAATTAATAATATATAATACACCATTAAAGAAAGAACAGTCGTAAATAATTTCCACTGAATCAGAAACGTAGTCCATTCATTTCATTGAAATAAATCACCTCTTCTCACATCTATTTGTTCCGACATAAACCTAGATTCTTGATAAAGTATCTAAAGAGGATCCCAATAAATAAAAATCCTAATGGAATCTCGTCGGGAAACTTTGTGAGAACCACAAATCTTCAGTTGAAAGTTGTTATAAGTATTCTCACTTTTTCTAAACTTTATTAATTTATTTAATTACTAGCGGCCCGCCCACGGCTTCGCCCGCTTAAAATACATGATTATTGATTTAATAAGCAGAATTGATTGACAACTATAATGACTTCTAATATGATTTTTTTTTACTTTAATCTGTAATATTCTAATATGATTTTTTAACGACATTATCGTAATTTCTATAAGAATTTTTGATTGTTTCGAACTAAAAAATATGACCAATGTTGATATTTGATATTCCTAAAATATACATAAAGCTAATTATTTATTATATGTATATATTTTTGTAAGATTACGTTCTTTTTACCTATGTTTTTTAAAGCTCTGTTAAATGTGCTGATGTCACTTAATAATTTAATGTACTGCTTCAGAAACAGCCTTAAATGTAAAATTATTGATTTGGGTAAGGATTCATAATATTCTTTGTAAAATAACTGTAATGTTTGCATATTAACTCCTGTACAGTTTTTAAATTAGTTACACATATTATTAGCTAAATGTACAATTGGTAAATATGTAGTTATTACAGAGTACACGTAGAAAGGATGTTTTTAGGCATTTTTATATAGATTTATTTCAAACGAACGAACGAACCAAAAAATCTATGTATTTGCTTGATATCTCTTTGAAGATCAAATCGTTCTTTATCTCTGTGTTGAATTAATTACGACTTAAACTTAACTGTTATGATTTATGAAGGTAATCTCCACTAACAATTCAATTTTGTTTACTTTATTGTATAAAATATTGTATAATAGTGCTTCAAAAATATATATTTTTATCAACAGTCATATAATCAAGACGTTTCGAATGTCATTCTTTAGCCAGGAATCTTACCAGCGCGATTGCTATATAAAATTCGCAGACAAACTAATGCCTTGAGTTCATTCAAATGACGATAACTTTTTTTTAGTGAACCGATTTTGATGAACCAACCTTTAGTAGTTAAGTTGAGTTAAAACAAAGCAATTGGTGAAACTTTTAAGTAAATCGGTTCAGTACTTTCAGAGAAAAATGCGGACATAAATATGTCGACAGGCAGACAGACAGACAGACAAGAAATTCAAATAAAATATTTTTGCTTTCTATTATTCTTTTTAAGTGTCCCTCTATCCATTTCAGTCAAAATTACTAAATATACAGACAAAATATTTTTACTGTCTTATTATAGAGAAGAGATTAATATTGAAATTTTGGAATATTGAAGTACCTACTTGAACTCACTAGTATATTCGAAGTCTTCAAGGCATTTAAAAACTGCAAGTACAACTAGTTCATATTTATGTCGAATTTTAGTCTATTTATTGATTTAAGTATGTAATACAATAATAATATATTTTGGACTTTAGAAATTACTTAGTATTTAGAAATTACTTATGTCGGACGAACCAACAAATCAGACACAAAATTCAGCTTTTACAATAAATTTATTTACACTTGTTATATACACATATACTCTCGTAGTCACAATATTTAAATTGAATTGTAATGACAAAATGTCTTGACAATATCTTAGAACGTAATGAACATGAGTGCCGTGTCGTTTGTGCTTATATTGGAAATCCACCGGAAAAGACGCAGCACACTACCCCCACTTAATACAATCGATAATGGAAACAATATCAAACTCGTAATTACAGTGACACCTATTACTACACTATAAGTAACTTATGCTAACACTTAGTATATAAAAATACTTTTTAGAAAACATATAAGAATTTGAACGTCGCGTGATTTGAACCCGCGCCTCTTGGAAACCGTCCAAGCGCTAAGCCATACGTTCTCATCGGGCTACGTCGAAATTTTTATATGATTCTATTCTTCTTATAGAGGCAATTCAAATCCCGCTACACAAATACAATAAAAAATTGAATTTTATGTTTTCTAAAAAGTATAAATGTTTATATATTTTATTTTAATACATAAAAATTATCATGTAAACAGATTTCGAAAAATTAAAACAATTGCAAATTACGTAAACATGTAATAATATATTCTTTATAACTAATTATAGTAACAACTTCAAATGAATATTACACAGACTCAATGTGACACTCGATCAGCAAATGGATTTAGATAAAAAATAAGAAATTCAAATTCAAATAATTTTATTCAAAATAAGAAGAATTCTCCACTTTTTGAACGTCAAATAATTTAAATAATTTGAAAATATGTGTATATTCTAAATATCTCCATATATTAGACAACAGTTAATTAACAAATATTTATTAGTGATGGAATTGAAACCAAGAACCTACTTTGCAGTTAAGAAATCGTTCGTATCAGTAATAATATAATGTTGTTGAATATATTAGAAGCTTTCATATGAGAATAATGATTGAAACCTAATGTCAAGACACTCCATTTTACGTTCAAATATTTAAAAACATTATTAAACTTAGTACACTATTAGTATTTATTGGATTACGATGGAACACAGATTTGAAATGGACGCTACCTGTCATCACATTACGAAATAATTAATATTTATTAAGAGAACTAATATAAACGTATTATTATATCTTCTAATAATAGTTAGCATTGTTAAAAAAGTAAATACTTAAAAAAATCAAAATTCAGAGTCATACAGAAAGTTCCGTCGAGTGTCGTCGTGACAAGAACAAACTGAAGTGTGACCCAAGAATCACTTGAAAGTTTATTTTTCTCTGAGAATACTAAACTGCAGCTTCGAGGTTAAAAGTAACAATGCACGTCTTGCGGAGATTAATTTTCTTTTAACATAGCGATATGACGTTTTCGGACTATTGTTCTAAACTACGAGTACAGGACAAACAGTTAGTACTTTACAATATATATAAATAGTAATTATAAAAAAAATCTATAATAAATAAAATTTATTTGCTACAATAGCATCATTTACTTTTTTATTTATCAGCTATTTAACAATATTAAGTTAAAAAATATTTGGCTTTATGCACGTGGATTTAATTCCTGTATATAATTGATAAAGACCGGAGGTGACCTTCTTTAATTTACAAGAATAGTTTCTACACATTTAAGTATAAAATGATAAAAAAATCGAATTTTTATTGAAATCAAAAACTAATAAATAGAAAATTTAATGGAAATAATCACCCCAATAAAATATAAATAAATAACTTATTCCATCTGGTCCTTTGTTTACTTTTAATGAGCAAGGCGTAAGATTGTGTTTAATGACTTAATATTAAGAAAAATAAAATAGTTTCACTTTATTCCTAGCAGGGTAGTTAAACGGAATGGAGCACCACACGCTACGGTCTCTGCGTACCTCTTTCACCTCGTCGACTATCAACTAGCTTTTCATACTTGCCCTTGTCAGTCCTTCCTCCAGTACCATAGAAACTATAAAAATAAAAATAAACAAATCAGCTTCACACTGCAGGGTAGGCAGAGAGAAACTAGTGTTAAGATACCCGTTCCCCATTTTCTGCCGAATTCTGGAGGCATTGCGTGTTGAGTGGCAGAACTCAACGCCGCGCTTAACCTCGACACCAGAGCGAAGAAATGGAAATATAAATTTAAATATTATAAATATATATTTCATCTCCTCGACTGGAGATCGAACCCACAACCAGTCGGTTTTACAGTCACACTTTGTGCCCCTGGCCCACGACTGGCCTCAGATGATTGATATTTCTATAGCTTTTAATAAGTACCTAATTCACTTCATATGAAATTTAAGCGGCAACGTTTCATATTTAAGCTGTGAACATATTTCTTATTTACTTTTACAAAAATAGAAGTAAAATAAACAAGAATCGTGAGCTCAGTTTATATTTAAAGAAATTAAGAACTGACCTAAATGTGAATTCGAAACGAGCTCGGAGCGGTCGTTTGTTAACAACTTAACATCCTGCTAAAATTTGTCTAAAGAATTACGCGCTTGGCAAGCACCCGAGACGTGCACTTTGACCTCTTCATTCTATATGCTTTGCATGATTTTCGTAATAATATAAATTTTCATATTTTGTTCACTCAAATATAGAGGATCTAGTTGTGATTATCTGACGACTTACATATATAATACATATAAGTATCAATCTCTCTAAGGGTGTTTCTTAAGAAGTTTTTAATAAAGTGTTAATTAAGTGTAGGTGTAACTTAAATTTAAATTCAAAATATTTGAGTATAGAAAGTGATTGTCAAACTCGATTTGAATATAAATCGATTTTTCAGGCATTTTTGAATCATTGAATAACCATAAAGTTACCACCGCTGGCTGGGTCCGAGCCAGCCACCGTTCTCAGCAGAACTGTCGTCCGAGTGAGAACTGTTTTTTCTATTTTTCAGTACCCTCGCTATTTGTGCTGCAATTTTAAAAATATATTTAGATTTTAACTCAATGATAATTAATTATCAAATTTAACATCGATTCTATACGTCTCATGTACCTCTCGCGTATAGCAAGGTAGATAATGATAACCTGTTGTTAAGAACTTATGACACTCCGTTGAGTGACGTCACCATCACTGCACTTTGTCTTACTAAAGCAGGTGTTTCTACGAGTGGGAAATGAACCCACAAGCATAGTGTACGGTTAAACTCTGCGTCACGATGGCCTCCTAATAAAATTATCCGCCACTTAACACATACATATGTCTTGTACATTGAGCGGAAAGTGGAGAACGGAGTAGCCTTGGGTTCTCCTAAAAATAACTATAAATATTTTTTTATGCTAGAAAGTTCTTCAATACCTTCTCAATAGAGGGCTGTCTATAGCCTATTCAGGGAGCCGTAAGCTAAATGGTAAACAAACCATCCAACCAACCAGGTAATTTTATAGGTCACAATTGATGAACTTAATATGTTTTATAAAATCAAAATCAAATCAGCTTCACGCTGTATCCCGCACACTGCAGGGTAGGCAGAGGGAACCTAGTGTTAAGACACTCCGTTCCCCACTTTCTGCCGAATTCTGGAGGCATTGCGTGTTGAGTGGCAGAACTCAACGCCGCGCTTGTCCTCGACACCAGAGCGAAGAAATGGTAATATAAATTTAAGTAAATATTTCATCTCCTCGAGTGGGGATCGAACCCACAACCAGTCGGTTTTACAGTCACACTTTGTGCCACTGCGCCACGACTGGCCTTATTTGGCCTGGCCTGTTTTATAAAAATAACCATAAAAATAATACGCTGGTTGCACTGTAAATAATACTATAAAACAACGTCTATAGAACCTATAGTATAATTTGTTCTTTTAATTTTACTTAAAATCTAATTAATACCGGTATACAACGAAAGTACTTAGCTTCGGCACATTCTACACCATTGTTTAAATTTAAAAAACAATAGTACCCATATTCACAAATATTTGAGCTTACAATACGAAAGTCGGATAGCTGGTCGAAGTTTGGATGAGTACAATAAAATTATAACGATATCTACGAATATCTTCGTATTGTGTACTGTGTATGCATTCTTTCAAAATATATAGCATTGTAATGAATTACTTTGTTATACTTACCAAAAACAAGAACCAATTATGGCAAAAAATCTATTATTTATGAAGGAGCACAAATTTACAATAAATTACCTCAAGATATAAAAACAACTAAAAATTTTTATAATTTTAAAACTAAATTAAAGGAATATCTTATAAAAAATAAAATAGAATCCGACCCTGTATTGTAACTTTTTCAAATGTGGGTTGACTTCACTTTATCAAAGGTAATATTATTAAATTATTTCAATATACCCACTCTTTAACTTACATATGTGTATACTGTTTATTGAATATTTGATATCGTTTTCTCTTTGTTTTTACTATGTTTGCTGATTCCGACTCTCACATTTAATAATATGTACCTATTTAAGATAAGTAACTTTGTATTTCTCTTTAAGTGAAATGTAATTTCTTTTGAGAAATAAATAAACTCTTTAACCACAAAATAGTAGTAGTAGAGACAGGTAGTGCATTCGATTACCACTCGAGAAATTAATTTCCTCAGAAATTAAAACATTTTGTTTTTTCATTTTGTCGCTATAGTAACGAGGCAAAGCAGTGTTGTGTACTGCCACTCAACACGCAATGCTTCCAGAAATCGGAAAGTGGGGACAAGAATTGTCTTAACGAGAACAAAGTGCCTTAACAATAGGTCCTAGGTTCCCTCTGCCTACATTGCTATGTGCGGGATACAGTGTGAAGCAAAAACTGAATAACAACGGTAGAATTGAAAAGTGTATTATTTAATTTTTTTTTTCAAAATAGTGCTATTATATTTTAAAGCCAACTAGTGAATTTATAAAGATAATTTGAAAATATGTCTAGATCTTATCACGATGTAGCTACAAAATATGTGGCGTTACGTTACGTTTGAGTAGAAAGCAGTCTCACTGGATTTTATCTGTCAGCCGAGAAATGCATGAAGATAGTGGTTTGAAACTACACAGTCTTGTTAGCGAAGCCATTACTTTGTGAACTAACCACAATAATATATCCTTTACTTTGTACCGTTTGTGTTGACTCTATGACTTCCCTCCATTTTTTTATTTAACTTGCAATGTATGGAAGAAAGTATGTTTGTTTAGGTCAAATCTTGCAAGTTAAATTTCTCTTATATATATTCTACGTAATTGAAATATTGCACACATGTTCAGTTCTGATGACAATGCATGAATATGATAAGCATGACCTGATCTGACAGCCAGGAATCTGTTGAATGGAGCCTCCATTCAACAGATCTCCTCAACGGTGGATAGCATAAGCAAGCAATTTTATTCATACGTACAACTATGACATTATATTCATTGAGTTTGTGCTCATTCCAAATCAAATCAAGCTTCACGCTGTATTTCGCACACAGCAGGGTAGGCAGAGAGAACCTAGTGTTAAGACACTCTGTTCCCCACTTTCTGCCGAATTCTGTAGACATTGCGTGTTGAGTGGCAGAACTCAACGGCTCGCTTAACCTCGACACCAGAGCAAAGAAATCGAAATATAAATTTAAGTAAATATTTCATCTTCTCGAGTGGGGATCGAACCCACAACCAGTCGGTTTTACAGTCACACTTCACACACTTCGTGCCGCTGCGCCACGACTGGCCTCAAGTGGTGCTCATTCCATGCTTTTTAATTTAGTAGTAGCATATTTTTAATCTGTTAAACTATTAATTTATTACATAAAGAATTCTTTTTGTATTATTTACCTCCCTCTTATTGTTTACTAATGGTGCCAAAACTTATTTAAATATTTTGTTTGGTTGAAATATTTTTTTAGCTTTATTTTTTCTTTTTAGCCTTTAAATAATCTTAAAAGTAGTACTTAACAGAAAATTGAAACTATAGAATTACAAATATGCTAACACTTTTACACTGAAAGTTCCGTATTAATAATGTCTCACTCAAACGTTGCACACGAAGATGTTTTTAGATTTACACAGTCTCAATGTACAAGAGCTGCAATAAAAATGTCTGAGAACTATTTATTTACAGGCCACTTTGGTAGGTTGTAGCAAATGTGGCTTCAGTTGGCGCTCAGGAACAAGACATTAGTCTCTAAATGTTCTACAATATGGGCAACGCGAGACTCTTCAAATGAATGCAGAATTGCAATATTGTGTTTTCAGATGCCATAAAAGACTATTTCTATATAAAATGTATGTATTTTCTGTCCATTTAAATGATATATGGCTGGCTGTATTTTATTAAATTTATAAAGCGATGTGGGTTGCAAAAGGCAATTACTATTTGAAGAGTGACGTACGGAATAGTATATAAAGAATTCTATAGTGAACCAACTAATTTTGGTTTTTCGTTTCTCTTCTCCACGTGACATTTTCAGAGAAACAACTTAGTTAATATATCTTAAATTGATAAAAACAACAATTATTCAAAATATCAAAATGTAACTAACCTATTCAGTAATTACACTAAAACAAAAACATGTGTTATTCAATATTTAAATGATCGACATTTTCTTATTATCTACTCATAGATTCCAAATATTTTATTATGCATTTTAAATGAAACTATTTTAACCGGATTAATCGCGTATATTTTGTATTTTTATACATTTTTGGAAACCCGACGTTTCGAACACTTTGCAGTAGTCCGTGGTCACGGGTACCCGTGTTCATTTAAAATGTATAATAATCGTGAAAATCAAAGAACTTATTATATTATTATGGTTCTATCTTTACTAATTTATTCATACATAATATGAGTGTTTCAATTTTTTATTTTTAATTATCATCCATATAAACGTAAATTCCATGTCGACCTTTAACAGTAAGTAGAGAAGATTTAAGATATTACAAAAATAAAAAATAAAAACAAAAATGTGATATTAAAAAAAAATAATAACGGACTAGCTACTAAAAGATAACCTAATAACATATTGATAGGAATTTTATTGAGTAACAAGATTTCACCCCGATCCTTCACCCTAACGCGATCAGACGCGAGATCGCTAGCCCTCGTTACTTAGATTTATTAGGTCCTTAAAGTGGACTTTAATTTTTCCACTGACCACTTATCCGCCTCCCAAGTGACGAAACTTTTTTACTTTACAGACTACTAACTAGCTGTTTGTGGGTAGACGTTGATGAATTATGATATAAGTTTCTTCTATCTGTAATATATATCATATTATATGTTTTTTTTAGCTTTACATTGTATCCCGCATAACTTAGTAGAAAAGGAAAGAATCTAGAGTCTTGGTAATTCATTTTCTGCTCTGTGCCTGAATTCAAAACGTTGCCTGTTGAGTCCCGTAACTCAACGCTGTACTTTGTCTTCCTAGAGCAAGAAATGAAGTTAATTCGTTCTCAGGAATGGCAATCGCCACTATCGTACCGCGTTGCGACCACAGCCTCAGTATGTCAGACAAGGTACCTATATGTTTAATAGTAAAATAAACTAAAATTCTCCCAATGTACCACGATATTTTCGCTATATTCAAATTTCTTATTTGATAAGTGTAGCTGTATACATTGTATAAGAATAACAATTTTCGGTTCATAAAAACTAGCGGAACTCAACACGACGCTTATTCAGAAAAATAAAAATAATTTAATTATAATCGTTTCTCCAGTGCTTTCACCCAGCACCACGACGGCCTACATATTTATATACGAGCACTCGTAAGTAACTTGAATACGAATACATACAAAGAGGAGACGTGAAGCTTGCGGTTACATTGGAACTTCTTCACAAGTTTAACTTAGACTGAAACTTAAAGTTATTCAGTTAACTTGTAAGTTATGCTATTTACTTTTCATCTTGAAGTAAATTGTCATAGCTCGTTTGCAGTTTACTCCAAAATGTAACGTAATAAATAAACGCCTCTCTCATCTTATAGACATGAGATGAGAGAGGCGGCAAACGAAACGTTACGCAAACTTTCTTAACTTTCTGACTACTAGACAAACAGGATAATCGAGATTTTTTGATATCAAAAGTAGTATGTTTAGGATTTAAAGTGATCATGGGTTCATATTTGAACGGATCGCCAAATGCTATGGTTTCTAAATATTTTTTTCACCTCGTCCACTGTCATCAATTTCATACATGCTCTCCGGGAGATCCTCGTGCTTTTTACGTGACCTTCCTCCAATATCTTTGATACTGTGTTTTAGAAGGCTAACCGAGGTCTTCCCCTACCTCTCTTACCGCTCAATATTATATAATATATTTAAAGATTAAATACTTCAACGACCAGACCAGAAATGCGGTATTCAATTCTATTAGGAAATGATGCCTTAAGATAGCAAAAGGCCAAATACATAATGATGTAATGTCATTTTTTTTGTTATATACCTAAAATTATAAAAACAATTATAAAAAAAATCTATAGAATAGGTTAAATCTACTATAATATCTTGTACATAACATTTAAATACACGTCCTTGCAGTTTAATCTCTAAAGATTAAGTATTAAAATATAAGAAAGTGAAATATTTTTTGAATTCCAAGCAGTTAAAATATCTCTGAAGGCATGATTCTTTGAAAGATATATAAAAAGTCATTCTCAATAGTGTGGACAAAAACTGGAAAAGCTGCTAGTCATAAAATAAAGTAAAACATTATAGGTTTTTATCATAAATCCTTAAAAGGTACCTTGCTTTTGCACGAATTCTGCTAACACAAATTCTCACATAGTAACCTTGTGTGGGCTAAAATTCTCGTAATTCCATATATGTTGAAACAACTTTCGATACGCCTCATGTACTAGACTACTTTGACGATTAAAAATACTAAATAAAAACTAATATCATTGTATACAATATACAGGATGGAAGCGACTGCGCTCCTTTTACAGGAGCAGCATATTGGATAAAATATTTCAAATCGATACCTAAAAAAAATCATCAAGATTTCTCAATAGCTTAGATGTGGGACTATTATTTTAATTTCACGATGTTTATCCATACTGTGTTTCGTGTGACACAGTTACGAATAGATATCAATGACGTAAATACTTACTACTACAAAAATTACTACAAACTAAACGTTGCCGATCTGTCACTTTTCATTCACTTAAAACATAGCAGAATGAGAAAAGGATATCTCTCATTCTACATTATTCAATTACCTATCTATATATATAAAAGGACATGTACCTGACTGACTGAGGTAAGACGCACGCACAGCCGCAACCGCTGATAGTAGAAACGTGAAATGTGGACAGATGTTTATTTTCATAATCTGGACATCCACTAAGAAGGGATTTTGAAAAATTTTAACTCTAAAGGGATGAAATAGGGGTTGAAAGTTTGTATGGATTTTTTAAAATCAGCACCGATTTTTATAAAATTTGAAATTTTATTTAAAATTCTATTTAAAATTCTTAAAAACATCTATTTATCTATTTAAATTTCTTAAAAACATTTCATTGAACACGTATTTCATGGTTTTTTAGAATTCACCCCCTAAGGGTGCAAATAAGGGGTTGAAAATTTGTATAGAAAAATCTTTAAATCGCCACCGATTTTTATAAAAAATTAAATTCAGACTGTTAAAAATATTTTAATGAACACGTGTTTCGTGGTTTTTTTAGAATTCATCCCTAAGGGTGCAAATAAGCGGGCGAAGCCGCGCGCGCCCATTAGTTTTCTATAATAAACCTAAATAGCTTTGAACTTCACCGCCATTACCAACGACTCGATTTCTTGATTGAGGCGTGTGCGATGTTGTCGCTTTGCTCAGTTAGTGTGTGGGTGCGTCATTCTTACAAATGACGTTTTATTTTACAACAATAATTTTATTATTTATTTTGTTTGAAAAAAACACGTTTTTATTTTTGTCAAAATCTTTTTTATGTTAATTGTATTAGGTTTTTATAGAGTAGTTAAATTATTTGATTATATTTCAATTATTATACCTGAAAATCAAAGAAATAGAGGAACTGCCTACCCTGATATATGCGAAAAAAGTGGGAGGCTGTTTTTATGTTTGAACAAATACTGCTCCTACTAATATTATAAAAATAAATAAATAAATCAGCTTCACGCTGTATCCCGCACACTGCAGGGTAGGCAGAGGGAACCTAGTGTTAAGACACTCCGTTCCCCACTTTCTGCCGAATTCTGGAGGCATTGCGTGTTGAGTGGCAGAACTCAACGTCGCGCTTAACCTCGACACCAGAGCGAAGAAATGGAAATATAAATTTAAGTAAATATTTCATCTCCTCGAGTGGTGATCGAACCCACAACCAGTCGGTTTTACAGTCACACTTCGTGCCGCTGCGCCACGACTGGCCTCAACTGTGACTAATATTATAAAAGTGATAATGAGTAATATTTTCATCGAAATATTAAATTCGTACATTAGTAAACTAAAATTTCCATTATTTACTTATTATTTAATATTTCAAAGTTGTTAGTGAAAGTTATTGTAAAATAAAAAATAAAAAATATTATTTTTTTTAAGTAGCGAAAAATTATTCGATGTTAAAATGTTATTATTTCAAGTAAAATGTAATTTAAAAGCGATTTCCTTGGATCATATTTTTTTATCAATTTTAATGTTATTTACATATTTTTTGATAAAAATACGAATTTGTGAAAGTTATTAGTTAAAATAATTTTATTAATTTTAAAACAATCAATAAAAATGCAAATAGGGCTATTATATATTGTGCAGAAAGAGGGTAATGGATGGTCTTAGTAAAGAACGGAGTGTTTTAACACTAGATTCCCATATTCTGTCTGCCTACCATGCTATATGCGACTTACGGCGTGAAAGTACACAAGTATATTAATGCCTATTGTATATTTTTTTTCTTTTTAAATAATCTTCAGTCTTCTTATCCCTGGCTAATTCTACCCTTCACGTACAGACAGATTTACTCTCGTAATCACATAAACCTTCTTTCAATGTAACAAAAACTTTTGGGTACACTATTAAAACAACAAAATTGGATCAAAGTGGTATAAAAGAGAATCTTTATAAAAATAAAAAAATATTTCTTGATCTTCTTTAAGATAGTAAAACAAAATATTGGGCTCTTTTTTGTAATTCATATTAAAAACTACCCTACTATAACTACCTTACGTTTGAGCCGCCTATATGTACCAAAAATTAAGTATGAAATTTTGACATATTGCTTGTTAACTGGCGAACTACGCTTTATATTCACCTTGTCTTGTCTTAGCCGTCAAAAACAAAAATGTGTAATAAAAGCCAAGTTTTATGTTTAATAATGCATCGTTCTCGACTTAACCGAGAAAAGAATGGGAGATCTATGGGTGCCGAGTTTTGGGCTCACTCAGGAGAAATTTCAAGCTCTCACACTTTGCTCCACCTTCGAGACAATGCTTTTTAAATGACATAACTCAAAGCCGCGATTTGTTAATTTAATACTTTAAGCGAAGAAATAAAAATAATTTGGTGCTCCGAGTGGAAATCGAATCCACAACCGGGTTGTTCAGACGTTCTGCCGCTGCGTCACGACAGTCTGAAGTAAATTTATAAAATAAATCAGCTTCACGCTGTATCCCGCACACAGCAGGGTAAGCAGAGGGAACCTAGTGTTAAGTCACACCCTTCCCCACTATCTGCCGAATTCTGGAGGCATTGCGTGTTGAGTGGCAGAGCTCAACGCCGCGCTTAACCTCGACACCAGAGCGAAGAAATGGAAATATAAATTTAAGTAAATATTTCATCTTCTCGAGTGCAATCAATCAATGCATCATATTATATGAAGTATTTTGCCACTCACATTATATGTACAAAAAGTACTTGTTATTGTAAGAAAAAAACATTGTTTTAATTCTTACCACGACTGTACTATTTTGCAGCATAAATATTTAAACTCCTCACTCCATTGAAGGCTCTTCGGTGAAATTTTAATCAAAAGTTTATTTTATTTTTCTTTGTTGTCGGAACTTGCTCTCAGTCACAAATATTTTAAAACCGTTCTGTTCGGGGCACCTTTGGATATTTTAAAGATATTTTCCAGTGGGTTGTATAACTCATTTTGTTATTGTGGCAAGGTACTTTAAACAAAATTTTCGCCATTAATTATGTATTGTTATCCGCTAAATCCATCTTATGTTAAATTAATTAATTTGACGCGGATACAATTGATCAAATTTCTGTAGAACAAAATACAGAGCAAGCTTGTATAAAATGTTATTAAGATATTATTAATTTGTTGATATATTTAACTAATAAATAGAATTACAATAGAGGCCGTCGTGGCGCTGGGGCACAAGAGAATGACTGTAACGTGACGGTTGTGTTTTCGATCCCTACTCGAAGGAATGAATTATTAAAAAATCAAATTAAATTAAATCAGCTTCACGCTGTATCCCGCACACAGCAGGGTAGGCAGAGGGAACCTAGTATTAAGACACTCCGTTACCCACTTTCTGCCGAATTCTGGAGGCATTGCGTGTTGAGTGGCAGAACTCAACGCCGCGCTTAACCTCGACACCAGAGCGAAGAAATGGAAATATAAATTTAAGTAAATATTTCATCTCCTCGAGTGGGGATCGAACCCACAACCAGTCGATTTTGCAGTCACACCTCGTGCTGCTGCGCCACGACCGGCCTCAATTCTCCGGCCTCGGTTCTTAGATAGGTGACGTTAAAAAAACAATCATGGCGGCTGTGAGACGCCATTGGACTTAGTGAAAAAAAAACGTTTTGAATACCACAATATGGGTATCAAATTTAAGACTTCAATACGAGGATTTCAAAAAGGTATATCATGATTATCATTACTATAATGAATCCTAACAAAAAAGTGAAAAATAAAAAAATATTTATAAAAACAAAAACCCCGACTGCATAAAACTAAAAAGAAAATAAACAAGCCCAATAGTTTATTAGTATTAACAGTCGGGATCTATAAGTAATTCTTCAATCAATAAAATCGTTACCAGGAACCCCGCATAATTTAAAGAGGTCCCGACTGTATTGTTTAATTATATTGTTTAATCAACAAACAATGCAGAGTGTCCTGGCTATTTCTCTCTACTCTGCTATAAAACCAGAAGAAAAAAAATATATACAATTTTTTAAATTTCACTTTCTGTTGGTGCAGTTTATATTTCTAACCTAAAAAGGTTAATTTCAAACACTTGTTTTCATTTTTGTGTCAAGTAACTCCATTTCGCTACCTTGAATTGAAATGCTCGTTATAGTTAGGAAGGCCGCAATATTTGTTTTACAATGTAATATTTAGTAAAAATAAATCAGCTTCACACTGTATCCCGTACAGCAGGGTAGGCAGAGGGAACCTAGTGTTAAGACACTCCGTTCCCCACTTTCTGCCGAATTCTGGAGACATTGCGTGTTGAGTGGAAGAACTCAACGCCGCGCTTAACCTCGACACCAGAGCTAAGAAATGGAAATATAAATTTAAGTAAATATTTCATCTCTTCGAGTGGGGATCGAACCCACAACCAGTTGGATTTACAGTCACACTTCGGGCCGCTGTGCCACGACTATAAAATATACATATAATATAAATTGTATATACATATAATGTAAATGTATATATGATTTTATGTATGTATAAATGATAAATAAATTAATTACAATATTGAAATATATAATTGACACATACAAATGTATATAATAGTTTCCTACAATACGTCTCTCTAATTTGGAATTAAGCGAAGTAAGCAATAAAGATTATATTTCAAACAATAACAAAATTAACTGTTAAATTGACCAGGATCAAATAACTACTACAGCATTTTCTCATTTCCTACGTTCACTTTTATTAGACCAGCCATTGCTTTAAAATAAATTTCACAAGAAAGTTATTTTTACAAAAACAAGGAAACTGTTTCAATTTATTTCTTTAGTTCGTAGCGCTAACTGGAAGGATTTTTGTGACCATCGCTAATTAGTGCTCTCACCATTTCTACGTAGTTTTCTAGTTAATAATATTAAATTCTATTTTGGTTTACAAATAAATCAAGTTTTTTTTATTTTATTATAGGTTACAAGGTAGGCAAAGAGGACCTGGGTACCTAGTGTTCGGACACTCCGTTCCCCAATTTCCATCGAATTCGGAAGGCATTGTGCGTTGAGTGGCGAGCGCCGCGCTTTACCTCGTTATTAGAGTTAGGATGAAAATATTACATATCTCATTTCCTCGAGCGGGATCGAACCCGCAACCTGCCGCCGCACCACGATGGATCTCAATAAAATAAAATGGGTAGACAATTTAGTTAGCTGCAGATAGTAAAATAAACAAAAAAAAGACTAACATAATGAATTACATAATTTAAATGCTTATATTTCAAAATTTGTAAACAATTGCTTACAATAAACTATAAACCTAGACTAAACCTAAAAATTGATTAGAGACCTTTGTGAAAGCGACTTTGAAATAATTATTTGAATGAAGGGCATTTTGTTAAAACTCGAGTTTTGAAATCGGTTTCAGTCTAAACCAGAGTAGAGCCAAATTATCCACTTTGTGGCTACTGACTAAACTGAAAAGATTGAGACGAAATATTATATAAAGTTAATTCTATTTCAATTTACAATGCAAACTACATTTTATTACAAAACCGTAAATAAACCGAGGCCGGTCGTGGCGCAGCGGCATGAGGTGTGACTGCAAAACCGACTGGTTGTGGGTTCGATCCCCACTCGAGGAGATGAAATATTTACTTAAATTTATATTTCCATTTCTTCGCTCTGGTGTCGAGGTTAAGCGCGGCGTTGAGTTCTGCCACTCAACACGCAATGCCTCCAGAATTCGGCAGAAAGTGGGGAACGGAGTGTCTTAACACTGGGTTCCCTCTGCCTACCCTGCTGTGTGCGGGATACAGCGTGAAGCTAATTTTTAAATAAATCAAATCATAATTTAAACAAGAATTATAGTAATGATACGTACTTCCATATGACGTACATAGTTAATGAAGGCAATGTGGCCTGCAAACGATTTTGCATTGCAAAGCTACATATTCGTATGTACAGTATGTATTTACTCACGTTTATAAATATTAATTGAGGCTCTTGGTGCGCCTCTGATTGTAACCGTGACGGTCAGGGGTTTGATCTTCACTTCCTCCCCAGTCGAGGGAATGAACTATTATACTCTCCTCGCTCTGGTAAGAAAACGAAGGTTTGTATTGAATCTATAATACCCACTCAACATACAGTACCCGGAAAGTTGTGCAAAAAGTGGGGAACCGAATGTTTTAACACTAGGTTCCCTTTGTCTCCTCTACTATATACGGGATACAATGTGAAACTTCTAAAAATACATAGGATAAGACATCTTTTCATATACCTTACATAAACATTCTTTTATCTTGATTATTTATATCATTGTTGCCTTCTGATCTTTTTGTTCGTATCCTCGTGTAACGTACAATTTTCATAAATCATACTCTTATTTACCAAAAAAAAAAAACAAACAGCAATTCGAGTAAATATACAAAAGCTTCGAAATTATTTATTGTAAGAAATGGAAGGTGAACAAAAGTATAAACCTGAACAAAACATTTTTTACCTTTGTAATACAAGTGTGAGATTCTTCAGTTATGTAACAAAGGAAGATAAATCATTTGATGTATTTTTGTTTTTTTAACTTCACATAGCAGGATAAGCAGGGGTAACCTGAGAACCTAGTGTCAAACACTCCGTTCCTTATTATCACACTTCCGTTCCCTATTTTATGCTGAATTCTCGAGGCGTTGCGTGTTGAGTGGCAAAGCTCAACGCCTTGCTCGTTATCAAAACATTCTTTACCGTCGAGTGGAAATCGAACTCACAGCTTCTCATTTAAAGGCGGACGCTTTTGTCCCTGCGCCACGACGGCCTTAATGGCAATATTTCTTTTCGTTATCAATACTTTTATTATAAATTCTATAGTAACTATGTCTGTTTGTCTGTGACGCAATCAGGGCTAAACCCGCTGATTTGCTTGTGATAAAATATCAAACAAAGAGAACAAAACAAAAAAGTTGCTTTTGTCCATTGGGATGTCTTTGTCCATTGGGATGGACAAAGGCTCCTTTTTTGTAATATTCTTGATATATAATGATATATTAAGATATATTTCTATTTGACGTGCAATTTATTGTCTGCCATGTTAATTACAACTGTCGCTAAGCAACAAGAAATTCCGTTGTTTTAAGAAAAGTTCGCCCTTATATGGCGTGCGTTGACTTAACTTTCTTTCTATAAAATGTTTGTGTTTTCTATAATTTTGTTATCCAGACTTATGAAAATAAATATTTCAATTTAATCTAGACATAAGTTATACTTTACTGTACATCATTATAATAAATATTTTAGGAGATTAGTGGGGAACGTATATGTATAAATATATATGTATGTATATGTATATATATATATATATATATATATGTATATATATATATATATATATATATATATATATATATA
>JAAIXJ010000591.1:131255-171553 GCA_013403705.1 Heliconius hermathena
TGTATTTGAGTATTATGTAAATAACCACATGCACTTGCAAAAACATAGCACAACACATTTAATTTTAATTCTTTTAAATATTTATTTCACTTTGATAATATTAATAATGTAGCTGGTTTTGTTTAGTTTTTTTATTAGTATTTTATTTTGGTTACGTTTACTTATAATTTTCTTCATTTAAATTAGTTAGGTACATATTTTCAAAAACAATTTCCTAAATATATCTAACTAGAGGGCGCACGCAGATTCGCCCGCTTATTTGCACCCTTAGGGGTGAATTCTAAAAAAACCACGAAACACGTGTTCAATAAATATTTTTAAGAGTCTGAATTTCAAATTTTATAAAAATCGGTGCCGATTTAAAAAAAATCCATACAAACTTTCAAGCCCTATTTCATCCCTTTAGGATTAAAATTTTTCAAAATTCCGTTCTTAGTGGATGTCTAGATTATAAAAATAAATATATGTTCAAATTTCACGTGTCTACCATCAGCGGTTACGGCTGTGCGTGCGTCTTACCTCAGTCAGGTACATGTGCTTTTATATATTTAAATAAGCATTTGTATAGTTTAAGCGGGCGAAGCCGCGTCCGGGTCCGCTAGTATATATATATATATATGTGTATATATATATATATATATATATATATATATATATATATATATATATATANTATAGCCTATCTGGGCCAGCCCAAGAGCCCGCGGGGGCTTGGATGCGGAATGACAGATCCGAACGACGACGGAGACGACACGTTTTGTAAATTTTCATACAATTTTTATGTGGTTATTTGGTGTTTAATATTAATTCATATTTTCCTTTGGTTGTCTTCGGTTATTCGATAGATTAGATTTTTTTGATTTGTATAAGTTTTGTTTTATTTTAAATATGCATTTCAATTTATAATTCCATTTCTTCGTTCTGGAATCGAGGGAAAACCACGGCATTGAGTTTTGCCACTCAACACTCAATGCCTCCAGAATTCGGCGGAAAGTAGGACGGAACGGATTGTCTTAGCGCTAGGTGGCTTCTGTCTACCCTGCTGCGTGCGGGATACAGCGTGAAGCTGATCTCCGTTTCCCATTTTCCACAGAAGAAGGAGGAGGTCTTGCGCGGTGTTGAGCTCGGTGTTGAGTTCCCGCCACTCAACAGAGTGGCGGGAACTCAACACCGCGCTTTTGCCTCAACATCAGACCGATTATTAAATATTTTCATTTCCTCGAGTCGGGATCGAACCCACAGCCAGTCGCGTTTACAGTTAAATACTTGTGCGCCACGACTAGCCTCAATATAATAAGTATATACATATTCTTTTATAAGTATTACTTAACGTAATTAATTTTGATTTTAATACCATAATTTTTAATAACTTCCTTATTCGTGATATAGTATCTGTATTTTAGTTCCGGATATATGCTTATTTTTCCTCCTATTCTATTATATATAATCTGACTCAGGGGCAGATCCATCCCTCAAAAATAAATCGGTCAACTAAAATGTTTCTTATAAAACTATTCACTATCAAGTTCCAGTTTTCACACATTGTGATAATTTTTTTTTGGGTAGCGAAAATTTAATAAAATCTCCCTACAGATAAGTTAACAACATTAGATAGATAGATAGATAGATAAAATTCTTTATTGCACACACAAACTATAAGTACATAAAAAAAAAATAGAATCAATAATTGTAGAAGTATAACAAGCATGCAACATTATTAATTGGTAATAGCTAAACTACTATCAATACCGTCTACTATTACATTTTGAATACACAATGTGAACATTACTAATCTATGTAGAATAATGCTGAAACAGCATAACCGTATGTGGTTTCAGCACCATATGATATGAAAAGATAAGGTTAATAGAATTTAATTAAGAACATATTTCTCTTTTCAGCCTCTTTTGTAGAGTTCATACTTCATACATTTTTTTAACATATTTTTTGCTTCACGGCGGAACTCAAATATTAATTATTTTCTTTCCTCGAGTCGGAATCGAACCAATAACCTGTCGCGTGCTACGACTGCCCTTAGACACTTTTTTACTGTGTGATTATATCATAGATTTCTTGAATAATGATGAAAATATAATATAAAAAAAATATTATATCTAAGATATTGTATACAAATATTAATTATTTAAAGGAAAACTCAAGCGACGATATAATTATAATTTCGCAGTTCCGTAATTCGATAAACAATCGTTAATACGGAAATAAGAAACAGTTAAAATAATATCTTTACTCATGTTTGTTTTACATTTATTATGAAAATACGATAACACGTAAATGAAATGATAATAATAACTACCTATAAAAGAGGGCATCAGTGTCGTGTTCCAGGGGCACCTCGTTGGCCTGTAAACTCGACAGTTGTGAGTTCGATTCCCACTCGGGGGAATGACATTTTTTATTATTTAATTGCATCGCTCTGGTAACCAGGGAAATTGTAGAGTTGAGTAGTGCCACTCAACACGAAATGCCTCTAGAATTCAACAGAAAGTGGAAAATAGACGTGTCTAAATTGGAATAACGTTAACATAGAAAAGGAATATATTTTACTAGGCTTCACCTGCGGCTACGACTAACGTGATGTAATATGAGAGCTTTTTTAAAATATTTTTTAAAACTTTTAAAGTGTTATTCCACACAGGAAAGAAAAATACTTCTTTTGAAACATAAAAACTTTAACGTAGCGGAATTTGAACCCGCGCCTCTTGGCAACCGTCCAAACTCTCTGACCACTAAGTCGTACATTTTCATCAAGGTACGGAGAAATTTTTATAGGTTTATTAGACCTTTTTACGTCATTAGCACAGCTGGAACATGGACTTATGATACTCAAAATATATTTTGTCAATATAAATCCTCCCCAACCCCAAACCTCTTCAGTGATATAATATTAGTACTGATAATGTCATATATAACACGTATTATCTGAAGTTTGACATTCGAAGTTAACTTTACAAGCTAAAACTTATTACTAAGTTTTACACACGTCTCCTGAGTATTTAAGAACTGATCTACCTTATTTATATACTTGTAGGTGAATGCACTAAAGAACGTAATACATACTTTACATTTATGAATATTTTGTATGTATGTTCAGAAGATAATGAAGATAATAAATTTAACGGAGCACGGAGTGCCTTAACACTAGGTTCCCTCTGCCTAATCTGTTGTGCGCGGGATACAGCTTAAATCTATAAAAAAATCCGATGGCGGCATGTTTTATTTGAGCAAAATTAAACTGACGTTATAGGTTTACAAGTATCTTTATATGAAGGAACAGATTAATATAGAAGACTTGCGACAAAGGCTTAAGCTACTATTATTCACAGCCTCCTCCGTCAGCGTTATGTTGGGAATATCGCAAAGTTTGGGCGAGATGGGCAAATCTTGACATATTGCTGCTAGATGTATGTTTACGGTTTCAATCTGAGCGCCGCTTATATAGCTTTAAAAAAAATTACCTTAGAATATAATGGAATTTATATTTTTTCTCGTACAGGCGAAAATGACAACTTATCTAAATATACCGTAAATACTATCTGCCCTTGACTATGTTTCCAAAAGGTAAACTCAATTTTTTTTCTAAAAAAAAACATTCGTTTACTTGTCGGTTTGTCTCAAGAGTCTTTTTCTCAATCGTGCCACCACGAATATTAACTTAAGCTAAAATTTATATCCAATATCCAAGTCAAAGAAAAATATTTCAGCAATTTTTAACAAAAAAAAACCGACTTCCACCGGATCTTATAATCAGAACGTAACAAAACTCTCACTAAACACCCCTTGAAGTGTGTATTCTTTTCAATAAAAAAAGAATCATCAAAATTGTTTCACCCAGTCAAAAGCTCTGAGGTAAGAAACATAAAAAAATACAGTCGAATTGTTAACCTCCTCCTTACAAAAGTCGGTTAAAAAAGTATAGTAATATCTATATAATATATTAAAATAGCTTAATAGAATTCAAAGTGAAAATAAAAATATCTTCTTCGTTTAAATTAAATCAGCTTCACGCTGTATCCCGCACACAGCAGGGTAGGCAGAGGGAACCTTGTGTTAAGACACTCCGTTCCCCACTTTCTGCCGAATTCTGGAGGTATTGCGTGTTGAGTGGCAGAACTCAACTCCGCGCTTAACCTCGACTCGTTTAATATATTTTATTTAATCAAATGATACTTTTCATCAACTTTTAATGAAACATAATGAAATGCTACCTTTAAAGTAGAAGTATATAAATGAATATTTTAAGAAAGGGTAGGCTCTATTAACGAGATAAAACTTTCAAATACTGTTACAACGTTAAGAACTTTTACAGTCCTGCTATAGGTAAAATTATTTGACTTTAAAGATGAGATCTTAATTGTATTTCGAAATTCAAGAAATGTTGTCTATTTAATGACCTCTTAAAAATAAACAAGTTGACATCTTAAAGTAATGAGTAGACCTTTTTAAGAAGATTTATAAATATAAACTGTCTATGTAAGGTCAAAGCAAATTTAAATGTATAAATAATGAAAAGAAATGTATTATTATATAAAAATGTACGACCATTAGTTTGTAGTGGGAAATGTTAATTTGTAATAATACAGTAAAAATATAGTAAAAACATCCTAAAAGTAGAACAATTCACTTAAATATACTATTTGTTTTTTTTTTAATAAATATCCCAACGGAATTCAGTTTCTAATAAAAATAAATATTAATAACTGAACTAAGATTGTATTGGGTGCCATCGTGTTAGTGACTAACTGTAAACATAATCATATCCTATTTTAATACCTATTTACATTGATAAATATAGAAAACTGTTGTTCATTGAAGTCGCATTTTATTATTTATCTGGCGTTCAGTAACTTTCCAAAGAAAGGAATTGCTTTGATTAAATAATTTTGTTCGGATCATTTCCCGAGAAGATGTTGGCCGCAACCTATTAGTGCCTCCAACATTTCTAGATATAAAGTTTCAGCATTTCAGGATTTTATTCAGTCAAAAGAATTAATTAACACTCTACTTCTTTCAACTTTGTAGGTTGTCCGATTTTAAAATGTGATTAAAAGCTCTTACTGGTGGTTTGACAAATATATTTTGATATTTTACCAAGGTTTGCTTATATTTTTGTAACTGATTAGAAATATTACAAATATATTGTAAAGCAAGAACTATTTTTTAACTTTAAGTTACAAATTGCTACACAAAGTAAAATAGATGTAGAAGAAGGGGGAAGTTAAATTAAACTAAAAAATAAATTAAATTAAATTAGCTTCACGCTGTATCCCGCACACAGCAGGGTAGGCAGAGTGTTAAGACACTCCGTTCCCCACTTTCTGCCGAATTCTGGAGGCATTGCGTGTTGAGTGGCAGAACTCAACGCCGCGCTTAACCTCGACACCAGAGCGAAGAAATGGAAATATAAATTTAAGTAAATATTTCATCTCCTCGAGTGGGGATCGAACCCACAACCAGTCGGTTTTGCAGTCACACCTCGTGCCGCTGCGCCACGACCGGCCACAAGTTAAATAGAAGTAAAAAAACACTTTTATCAATAAATAACATATATATAACAACATTTTTAGGTTAATCCCAATGAGAAAAAAATGTAGTTATCTCGAAATCAATATTATATTTCTTATTCTAACTGGTAGCTTATATTTTGGGGCTACTTTACTGCGGTCTTTGCGGTCGGGTGACCTTTTTATATTTATAGCAACGTCATGCGTCGACTGCCAACAATATCCAAATTCTGGTTAAGTAGTGACACTTTTAATATTAATTATTTATAGTAAAACCCCATATCTTAGGTATATATAATACTAAAAATGACCATCGATCATTGAGACCGTCGTGGCACAGGGGCACAAGTGTGTGAGTGTAAATGCGACGGCTGTGAGTTCGCTTCCCACTCGGGGGAATGTATTATTTTATTTATCAACATTTTCATTTTATCGCTCTGGTAAAAAAAAACATCGATGATAGGTACGAATATAATGCAATATCAAGTCTCGTTTAAAATAAAATAAAAAATGAGCCCAGACGTAGAGTGTCTTCACACTAGGTTCCCTCTGCCTACCCTGCTATATGCGGCATACAGCATTAAGCTGAAAAAAAAGATCACCGATCACCGTTTTGTTTAAAAAAATACCTTACACATAAAAAATACTTAATTAGGAGTTAAATTTAATCTCAAATCAATGTGATTTTTTTGTGTCTGTACTAACTGAAAGGAGGTCCTTTCATCTTTAACAATCTATTTCTGAATAGGAACATTTATTTACAATATCCCTAAAGAAGAAACTTGCTAAACTTTAATGTCCTTAAGTATTATACAATTTACGTACAAATGAATTGATTTACATTACAAAACTCCACCTTTTTCTTATTTTTTTTTAGTTTAAGATTTTTCATAGAATTTATTAGAACCGATTAAAATTTATTAAACATTTAAATTAAAACATTTGAAATAATTGCTGTACACAACATCGCATAATTGAGACCAGTCGTGGTGCAGGGGCACAAACATGCGAATGTAAACGCAGCTTCGAGTTCGGATTCGATTTCCACTTGAAGTGTAATATTTAATATTTTAATTTCTTTGCTATGGTACAAAGGCAAAGTGTGCTTCGAATTCCGCTACATAACACACATTGCACTAAAAATTCGGCAGAAACTGAGGAAGGATGTGTCTTAACACTAGGTTTCGTCTCCCTATATGATATACATACATCAGATAACAATACATTGATATATTATTTGATAAAATAAGAAAAATTGCGTTACTTTTATTTTAACCAATTGTATAAATTTCTAAATACATACGCAGATGAAATAACCACACATCTTTGAGAAGTGCCCATCGTCGGTAAGCAATAACACTTTGTAAGTAACCCAAATGTAAATTTAACATACAAACAGTTAAAAGGAGGCTTTTGCTTTTGTATTACCTAAATAGGTACTTCTTTCGATATATGCTCTACTTAAAGTCCATTTTAGGTAAAATAACAAAATAAACGTTTATTCCTTAAGGTATTGTATATTAATTTTCATTATAATTAATAGATAATAATATTTCAAGTCGATTCTGTTATTTTTTTAGATTCACGCCCATAGTATTGTAGGCAAAGGGAACCTGGGAACCTAATATTGAGACACTCTGTTCCTAGAGTTGAGATATTATCGTTCTCCATTTTATCCTGGAAGCGTTTGCTGTTGTAAATAAAAAGTCTAAATAAAAAACTTACACTAGTTTTTAACACTGTGTTCACTCTGCCTACCCTCCTGTGTGCGAGAAACAGCGTGAAGCTGATTTAAAAAATGTATTAAAAAAATCTAAATACAAAATATTCTTTATTCAAATAGACTATTATATGCACTTTTGAATCGTCGAATGAACATATGCATATATAAAAAAACTACTACCGGTTCGGAAGGCAGTTCTGTGCAGAAGAACCGGCAAGAAACTCAACAGGTGGTCTTTTCAATGTCAATGGTATAATTTAACGATAACATTAACTGACAGCTATCCTGCATCACATTCAATAGACATTAATTCCATACATGTTTATCCCTTAAATATTCTTGAACAGTGTAACAAGCTTTACTTTTTTAGAGATGCTTTCAATCGTGGTAGTGGCAAGCATATACACGTATACTCAGACCCTCACTGCTCTATAGGGGCATTCCATAAGAAATAATGAAAATAGCTAGTCGGGCATTTTCAACATCCGTAATTTGTCTTATTTTTTTAATTGCAAACGCGGCAGATGTGTGTTCCATTGGAGTTTAGAATTTATAGTTATGCCTAAGAAAATAGCTGATTCGGGTACATTGAGAGTTTCATCGTTTCATTCGTTAAATAAACAGACTAAGATTATTCTTTTAACATTTGGTAAAGCAAACTCAATACATTTAGTTTTTAAGCATTTAACATTAGATTATTAATATCAATCAACCAACGAAAAATATGCGATAATGCACTATTCACTTCGTCATAATGTTGTATATTAAAGAGGTATCATCTGCGTAGAGTACAATATTATATAGATTTTTTGCATAAAAAGGCAGATCGTTAATATAAAGAAGTAATAAAAGGAGACCAGAATAGATCCTTGTGAAACCTATCTTTAGAAGAGATCACGATGATTTTACATTCTTTATACTAATCTTCTGGATTCTTTGGTTTAGATATGAAGCCATAAGATCAAGGACTGCATACCATAATGATATAGTTTTAATAACAGAGTTTCATGGTTTACACAAACAAAGGCTTTGGATAAATCACAAAACTTTCCAATGACATTTAATGACTTCTCCCATGCATCATAAATGTATTTTAGGAGTGCTGCACCCGCATCTGTATTGGACTTTCCTTCGGTGAAACCATATTCCTCACTATGAAAACAATTGTTAATATTTAAGATAATTGTGAGTCAGCTGAAAATATATCTTCAATTGAATTCTTTCTACAGGAAAGCGTAAATGTAATAAAATTGAATATGCAGCTTTTTGCGTCCTAAAAAACAACATAGCTACTATGAAACTGTAATATATAAACATGTACGAAATTCATGCATTGTTTTATATATCCTTTTGTCCCTAGAGTTCGTACCAAGTTGCAATACTATACATACATATATATATGTACTTATATGGTGAAGTGATTTCGAAAAAGCGTACTAGTTATTATAAGCTATTTACTGGTCTTTTTTAACTTCACGCTATATCCCGCAAGTAGCGAGGCAGGTAGAGGGAGCCTAGTGTTAAGACACTCGGATATCCACTTTCCGCCGAATTTTGGAGACATTGCTTGATAAGTGGCGGAACTCAATGCCGCGCTTTGTCTAGATAACAGGCCGAACCCACCAACTGTCTTATTTACAATCGAAATAGAAAAAGTAAAGTTCAATCTAAAAAAATAAATAAAACATACTCACATAAAAGAGCATTCCTTGTAATATTATTTTCTTTTTAATAGATTTTATTAATAATATATAACTAAATACGTTTCAAAGCATATAAGAAATATCTTAAAAAAACACAATTAATGACACATCATACAACATTAAAGAAAAAAAGTCATAAATAATTTCCACTGAATCAGAAACGTAGTCCATTCATTTCATTGAAATAAATCACCTCTTCTCACATCTATTTGTTCCGACATAAACCTCGGGTCTTGATACAGTATCTAAAGAGTGTCCCAGTAAATAAAAATCCTAATGGAATCTCGTCGGGAAGCTTTGTGAGGACAAATCTTCAGTTGAAACTTGTTATAAATATTCTCACTTTTTCTAAACTTTATTAATTTATTTAAATATTCATATAAACATTTTGAAATATCAAAGTATGTACCATGTATCTTTAATATATTCTAAGTATTCAAAAGCATTTAAAAACAGAGGTTTATTTAAATTGTCTATTTTTATGGGGAATTTTAGCTTCCTTATAGATTTAAGTATGCAATATAACAAAAATATATTTTGCACTGGAGAAAACAAGGAAATTACTCGGTGAATTAAATAAATGTTAATACAATGCACAAAAATTACCATATTAACAAGTTTCAGAAGGTAAGACAATTAAAAATAACTTATAGTTAAATAAACATATGATATGATATATATTTTAATAATAATAGTAACAACTGAAAATGAATAGGTATATATTAATAAGATTCAATGTGACACTTGATCAACATATCGATTGGGATAGAAAATACCAAAATACTGTATATGTTCTAAATATCTATATATTAATAATAATTCTTAATTATTTAATAAATACTTATTTGTGATGGAATTGAACCACGAACCTACTTTGCAGTTAGGAAGTAATTAAAAATTAATTATAATATAATTGTATTATTATATCTTTATTTTGAAATATCTTTAAAGAATAATAGTTAGCATTTTTAAAAAAGATACTTTAAAAAATCAAAATTCAGAGCCATACAGAAAGTTCCGTCGAGTGTTGTCGTGACAAGAACAAACTGAAGTGTGACCCAAGAATCACTTGAAAGTTTATTTTTCTCTGAGAATACTAAACTGCAGCTTCGAGGTTAAAAGTAACAATGCACGTCTTGCGGAGATTAATTTTCTTTTAACGTAACGATATGACGTTTTCGAGACTATTGTTCTAATTTATATGACAAACAATTACTACTTTATAATATACTCGTATATAGTAAAAAATCAGCTTCACACTGTAGACTGCACACAGCAGGGTAAGGAGAGAGACCCTAGCGTTAGGACTGAAAACATGAAAACATTGCGAGTTGAGTGGCGAAACTCAACGCCGCGCTTACTCCTATATAAATTGTAACTATAATATAATATAAAAAGTTATACCATCATTACGGCGATCAGTTATTTGACAACATTATAGCCCAGTTACAAAGTGATTGGAATTATACATGTGGATTTCATTTTATTTTTCTTTTATATAAAAGATAAAAGCAGTCGAAGACATGTTTTTCATTCTCTATTCTCTCTTGTTACCCCATTAGGGATAAAATGTTAAAATAATAGATCAAATATAAAGTGGTATAAGTGAAACTTTAATGTATAGTCATTAAACAGTCTTTAGAGGCCATTCCGGACGCAGGAGCATAAGATTGTGGGGTTCGATTCCGACTTGTCTATTATTCATATATTTCTAAAAGTGAAGATTTATCGTTTGTATTGTTGGTTATTTTTCAATAAATTTAAATATAAAGTAAATATAATAAAACTACGAGACTATGACAGTAATCATATATTTAAGTAGAATGATTTGTAAAGTAGGCATATGCCTACTTTTTAACTGGGCTATAATATCAATTCTTATGTAAATAATATTATTTACATAAGAATTGATATTTTTATAGATTGACATATAAGTACCTAGTTCACTTCTTATGAAATTTAAACGGCAACGTTTCATACTTCTTCTATTTCTATTGTAGAATATTTAGACACTAATCTTTAGTCTTGTTCCTGAGCGCCAACTGAAGCCATATTTGCTACAACCTACCAAAGTGACCTGTAAATAAATAGTTCTCAGACATTTTTGTTATAGCTCTTGTACATTGAGACTGTAAAACATCTTCGTGTGCAACGTCTGAGTGACAAATTGTTATGGAACTCATAGTATACGAATGTTAGCATATTAGTAATTTTGTGTTTCTTATTTTCTATTTTAACTACTTTTTAGATTATTTAATATTCAGTCATGGCGTAGTGGTACAAAGTGTGTTTGTAATCGCCATATTGTAAGTTCGATTCCCAGTCGAGAAAATAAAATATTATACTTTTTCACTTCTTCGCTCTAGTGGCGAGGCACAACAATGTCTACAGAGTTCGGCGGAAATGGGAAACGGAATGTCTTAACAATAGGTTCCTACACTAGGTACCTTGCTGTGTTTCGGATACAGAGTGAAGCAGAATGAGATTATACATTTTTGGAAACCCGAGGTTTCAAATACTTTTAGCATCAAGCGGTCGGAGCGACGGGCAACTTCAAGGAGCCCATTCTGAAGCTCATCAGAAAGCACTACCGCCATACCGGTTCCACCGTATAGTCATCAGAACTGAACATGTGTGCAAAATTTCAATTCCATATTATGAGAGAAAGTGCTTCTTTAGAAGAAATTTAGAGAGAAATTATAAGAGAAATTTCGCTTGCAAGATTTGACCTAAACAAACATACTTCCTTCCATACATTGCAAGTTAATTAAAGCTTGTAAAAATGGAGGGTAGTCATAGAGTCAACACAAACTAAAACTAAAATAAATATACTACTATATATATTATACTAAAATAAATAAAATTATCTTAAGAAACACCCTTAGCGAGATTAAAACTTATATGTATTGTGAATGTATGTCACCAGATAATCACAACTGCATCTTTTATATTTGGGTGTACGAAATACCTAAATTTATGTAATTATGATAATCATACAAAGCATATAGAATGAAGAGGTCAAAGTGCACGTCTCGGGTGCTTGCCAAGCGCGTAATTCTTTAGACAAATTTTAGCAGGATGTTAAGTTGTTAACAAACGACCGCTCCGAGCTCGTTTCGAATTCACATTTAGGTCAGTTCTTAATTTCTTTAAATACAAAATGAGCTCACGATTCTTGTTTATTTTACTACTATTTTTGTAAAAGTAAATAAGAAATATGTTTACAGCTTAAATATGAAACATTGCTGTTTCAATTTTTTATGAGGTAAACTTATTGTACTACGGGAATATCAATTCTTCTGTAAATAACATGCCTACTGTACGTCATCATCGTCGTCATCATACAATCATCGTCTACTTTAATTATATCATTGTTATTAGTCTCGCAGTTCGCATAGTAATATTTGGAAGTTTTTATATTAACCATAATTTTTTTGTCATTTAAAATTAAAAATTGTTAAAAAAGGATCCAAAAATATAAAAGATAAATCTTCACTTTAAGAAATATACGAATACATACGAGCTATTTAAAGCGCCAAGATGAAATATCCTTAAAACTAATAGTTATAGCAATGACAATTCTTCTAAAAATATTTAAGATCTAATCACGTACAACGAAAGAGTCCAGCATCCAATATCGGAGGTTAGAGAACACTGTTATTGTGAAGTGTAAGAGGGAGAAGGGAGAATTATTCCCTAGGATAAGTCATCTGTTGAGTAGTCCCAAGAGAACATATCCGACTTACAACCATGCTGGAGCACGCTTTGGATTCTGTATTATCAAAATGTGTAGTATAACGTATATAGTTGTATGTATAGATTCTTATGTTCTTTTCACACTTATTCTATTATTTTATCAATCATTTATTATTTTAATATATAATAGATTATGTTTAAAAAATATTTCAAGTTACTTCGTTGAGTGATTTTTACGTATTTAAATCTGAAAAATATGAAAATGATTAACGATCGAGCGATGGTTCGTTTTCGGTTTCAGTTTCGGCTAGTTTCAACCAAAAATCGTGGTTTTGGCCAAGTTACGGTTTCTGCCAAAAAAGGGCTGAACCTTCGGCCGTGTCACTCTGCTAATTATTGTGATCCACGAGTAAAAAGTCAATTTATTTATTCCAAAAAAAAAATTTAAAAAATGAGCTTCACGCTGTATCCCGCACACAGCAGGGTAGGCAGAGGGAACCTAGTGTTAAGACACCCCGTTCCCCACTTTCTGCCGAATTTTGGAGGCATTGCGTGTTGAGTGGCAGAACTCAACGCCGCGCTTAACCTCGACACCAGAGCGAAGAAATGGAAATATAAATTTAAGTAAATATTTCATCTCCTCGAGTGGGGATCGAACCCACAACCAGTCGGTTTTACAGTCACACTTTGTACCACTGCGCCACGACTGGCTATAAATAATTTTATTTTTATAATTTTATTTATTCCAAATTATAAAAATAAAATTATTTATAACAAATGCATGTAAATCTTGCGTGGAAAGGTTTTCATAGTTTAGTATCCCCGCCCCAAAAATAATGTAAATTGTTATTTTTTATAGGATAGCTTCTACAGCTTTGGAGACGATAGAGATAAGATCGTGGTTAATTCTTGTCCTTTTGAGCAAAAGTTACTTCAGATGTTAATTTGGGAGCCCTTTATCATTTATTTGAGACTACACTATATAAATTGAGAACCTATGTTATTATATTTACCCTTTTTAAATGTTATTTCAAGCTAAGGATAGAAAATTATTTTAAGAAGACAGTATTCTTTCTTCAAGAATTATGTCTTTAAGCCATAGCGTAATCAATTGAAAGCTAAGACTTGATAGAAAATGTTAACATTTTCAAACTTTGTAACCTTATAAAATGAACTATAATTGGGCATAAACCTGTCAGAGAATAAAATAATCAAATCAGCTTCACGCTGTATCCCGCACACAGCAGGGTAGGCAGAGGGAACCTAGTGTTAAGACACTCCGTTCCCCACTTTCTGCCGAATTCTGGAGGCATTGCGTGTTGAGTGGCAGAACTCAACGCCGCGCTTAACCTCGACACCAGAGCGAAGAAATGGAAATATAAATTTAAGTAAATATTTCATCTCCTCGAGTGGGGATCGAACCCACAACCAGTCGGTTTTACAGTCACACTTCGTGCTGCTGCGCCACGACTGGCCTCAAATAAAATAATCCCATAACATAAATTTCCTTAATCACTTAATTATTGCTGATTGAGGCCAGTCGTGGCGCAGAGGCACAAAGTGTAATCCCCACTCGAGGATATGAAATATTTATTTAAATTTATATTTTCATTTCTTCGCTCTGGTATCGAGGCAAAGCGCAGTGTTGAGTTCCGCCACTCAACACGGAATGCCTCCAAATTTCGACGGAAAGTGGGGAACGGAGTGTCTTAATACTAGGTTCCCTCTGAATAACCTGCTGTGTGCGGGATACAGTGTGAAGCTGATTTAATTTTTTATTTTTTTCATTTTATTGCTCAAATATGATATTTAATACAAAATATGTTTGTACTGTTTATATCTCAAAAACGGAAAAACTACGGACCATGCAAAACAAGGTAAAAATAAAACTTATCATAATAATTTTTTTTATGACCACCTCTATCGAGTTTCAGTTTTTCTTTAATTATCCTATAATATATTTCGAAAAAGTTCGGTTTCGGCCGAAACTGAGACCAAAGCCGAAGTTTCAGTTCCTGTTTCGGCTGAAAACTATGTTTAATAATATAAATAAAGAAGTTATTCCACCTAGTCCTTGTTTACTTTTAATGAGTATGAATGTATTTAATAACTTTTTTGCATCGCGTTTATAGTTACATGTTTGTATGCCAACGTCCAGACTGACCTCTAATGAGCTAATGTATGTGAACATGTGGTTCTAATTGATACTGGGGTGCACAAGACTCCAGATGAGAATAGTATTCTGAGAAAATCAAAAAAATTATTACCCCGGGAGCGAATTGAAAAGGTTAAATGAAAAGGGAAAAAAGACGCAACAGATATTATGTTCTCAATTTTATTTATTAATATTATCTTTTGATTATTTTACCAATGAAATGGAACTAAGACAACACAAGCGTGTATATAGATCAGTAATGCTCACATTGTATATTCGAATTGTAATTGTAGACGGTATTGATGGCGGTTGAGCTACGAGTGTGTACTACGTCTGCGGTAGTTGATAGTGTCAATGTGACGTTAAGTGCTCTTGTAAGATGTAGATATGTACGATATTTATACATTATCAACAATAACGGCAATGAAATATTTTTCATACTGTATGTTATATTATGCTGTGTGATCCCGGCCTAGAATAGGATCATCCTGGTACTGGTGGTGTCGTAAGAAGCGACTGAAGTACGTGTGGTAGAGTTACGTCGCCAGCAATGCCAACACATATGGGCAGACTCGACCGAACCATTACCACCCGCGGCATTTAAAACCGGCGTAAAGAAGTAGCCTTAAGCCACTGCGTTTCACATCAGGTAATGCCGGGCTCCGGCGCCCAATCCACCTTGGCAGGCGGCAACGCACCTGTAGCTCCTCTGGTGTTGCGCGGGGTCGTGGGCGGCGGTAGTCACTTACCATCAGGTGACCTGAACGCTCGTTTCGGCTGTCCTTTTCCATAAAAAAAAATATATGTGTTGAGGGAAACATAACACTGTATTTTGTTTTGACCATAACGGCCGCATATTATTTAAATTTGATAAACGAAAAACTATATTTTGCTTCAAAATATTAAAAGCAAACTCTCGAACCGTTAAGCCGAATGGCAATATGATTTTTTCAAACAAACTGTCATGTAGAATCCGATGTACGTCGAAACATCGACCAACAGGTCAGCAACATACGAATTAATTGAAAACATAACTTTTGATGTTTTGTTAAGCAAATATTGATGGTTTTTTTATATTGAATTAAATATACCTGTATATTTCGTATATAATGTAACAGAATTGTATAGATTAAAATTTAACTGTATTGCCAAATATAATGTGAAGACATAGTCGTGTAATGGGATAACAATTGGCTGTAAATGCGATAGTTCTGGGTCCGATCTCCACGTGGAATGAATTATCATCATTAACCCACTCTGGAACTACAAAGCACTGTATCAAGTTCCCAAGTGTCCCAGTTATGGAGGGAAAGGGGAGAACGGAGTGTTTTGCCAGAAAACATCCGAGAATGTTCTATGTATGTTATTAAAGGTTAATACCAAATTAATTATTTTACAAATGACAATATACCTTGGGAATGAAATTCTCGTTCCAGTATGTTTCAAAGTTGTCATTGTCACGAATAATTAAACGTAAATATGTGTAATAATTTGAAAAAAAATCCCGCAGAGTTTCTGGTGCCAGTTCTTTTCTGATCTGAGGTTCTAAGTTTAATGAACTAGTAGTTGAACTAGTAACTAAGTTCAAAAAATGAAGCAACCAACTTCTTAAAATCAATACACATCCCGCACACTGTAGGGTAGGCAGGGGAAAGCTAGTGTTAAGGCACTCCGTTCCTCACTTTCCACCGATTTTTTTCGAGGCATTGCGTGCTGATTGGCGGAATTCAACGTCGGGTTTTTGCCTTGGCGCCAAAGCGAAGAAATGAAAATATTAATAAATAATTTCCTCGAGTGAGGATCAAACCCCACAATCGTCGCGTTACAGTCACACTCTTGTAACCCTGGGCCACGACGGCCTCACTCTATCTTTTTATTTTGAATAAAACTATTTGACTTTAATATAAAGTTATCTCTGCCTACTCTGTTATATATAGAATACAGCAAAACTATTTAAAATATTTATTATAGAGGACATTCAGCTAAATATATTATAATTAAACTAAAATACTAAACAACATATTATATAATTACAGGTTATTGTCAATAACCGAGTTTAGCAAACAGTTCAAAATCACCAGTCTGCTGCACAGAATTTATATACAACGAATATTTGGATAATTATCGTTAGCTAACATAGTTAAACCTTATTCCACACAAATTTACATTGCTATGTTTACATTAATCATAGTGAAGTATAACACAGAAATATAACTTTTTCAACTTCACGCTGTGTCCGCCCATTATATATAGACAAAGGAAACCTGGGAACTACTCTTGACAATCCGTTGCCAATTAAAACATTTCCATTCCTCACTTTCCGCCTCATTCCGGAGGTATTGCGCATTGAGTGGCGAAACTCAACGCTGCAAACGACGAAAAGAAATCTTTATTTTGCTAAAAGATCTCAACCTTTCAAAAACTATAATCAGTTCATTTCTATAAATTCTTTTAAACGTCTTTCCTGTGTGGAGGTTACTTGACCTATGGTGACGTGAACTTAGTAGTGTCTTACGAGAAACATTATAGGTGATCGATTTATTTTTGAAGGATGGGTCCACCCCTGAGCCAGATAATACTGTATGAGAGGAATTATAAGAATATATCCGGAGCTAAAATGTATAGATATACAACGTATAAGAAAGTTATTAAAAATGACGTTCTTGAAATCAAAATCACTTACGATAAGTAATATTTATAAAAGTATTTATGTATTTATTATATTGAGGCACAAATATATGACTATAAACGCACTCGAGGAAGTGAAATATTTAATATTCGTTCTGGCTCAAGTCAAAGCGCGGAGTTGAGTTCCGCCACTCAATAGATACGCAATGCCATCAGTTTTTGCGGAAAACAGAGAACAGTGTATCTTAGCACTAAGTTCTCTCTGCCTATCCTGCTTAGCGGTGTGAGATACAACGTGAAACTGATTAATTAGTTTCTTATGTACCTGCTATAAATCTGCTATAAAGACCAGTCTAAGGTTTTTTTAAGTCTACGCGTCGTACTTCTGAAATAGGTTAATAGTACATTATATTTACATAATTATGCTTAATTGCTACTACTATTACCCAGTTTTGTAAACTGGTGAAACGCCCAGTTAGCTTTTAAGCTACAAATCTGATTACTTTGTAAAATTTGTGTAAAATGTAAAACTACTTTATTATTTTTTATAATTGATTAGAAACATTGTGATAAATACTTTTCTTGACTTTAATGGAATTAATGGGAAACATTTGAACGCTACAATTTTTTTCTTTGCATAGTGTCAAAAATAAAATTTTCTAGTAACCTATTTTAGAGTATGCTTAAATGTGTTCTATGATGTAAAGTTTAGATTATCAAAATATAACGAAAAAAAATAAAACCGCTAAGGCCGACGTGGTGCAGTGGGGCGCATATATAAATGTGATGATTGCGGGTTCGATTTCCACTCGTGGGAATGATACATTTTCAATTTCTCGCTCTATTAACGATCAAAGCGTGGCGTTCATTGTAGCCACTCATTGTAGCAACACGCAATGCCTCGAGAATTCAGCGTAAAGTGGGGGACGAAAGTGTCGTAACGAGGAACGGAGTATCTTCACATTAGGCTCCCGTGTTCCCTCTGTGTTCCCTATGCAATGTGTTACAGTATGAAACTAAAAAAACAAAAATATATAAAATGATTTATCGTCCTTTGTTATATAGCTGAAGCGTCTCAAACATATATTACAAAGGTAAAGAATGTTTTGTTCAGGTTTATATTTTTGTTCACCTTCCATTTCTTACAATAAATAATTTCGAAGCTTTTGTATATTTATACGAATTGCTGTTAGTTTTTTTTGGTAAATAAAAGTGTGATTTATAAAAATTGTACGTTACACGAGGATACGAACAAAAAGATCAGAAGGTAATAATGATATAAATAATTAAGATAAAAAAATTATAATAATTAAGATATTATTACAATACTTGCTTAAATTATAATATTAATGTAATTCAACACTATATATTAAAACGTAGTTTGCATTACAATTGAAATAGAATTGAATTTATATTTCATCTCACACTTTTCAGTTTAGTCAGTAGCCACGAAGTAGCTAATTTGGCTCTACTCTGGCTTAGACTGAAACCCGCTCCACAGCTCCAGTTCTAACAAAATGCCCTTCGTTCAGATAAATATTTCAAAGCCGCTTGGCCAAAGCTCTCTAATTGAATCCAAGTTTTTTATTACATTTGAAGCAAATGTTTACAATTATAATAATAATTTTTGAAATATTTTTGTGTATTATTTCTTTGGTATCTACTATAAAAGAAGCTTACTATAAAAAGTTCCAAGCATTTACCGAAGCTATTATACAAAAGACATGTAATTTAAAAAAAAATGATATTATTCTGTTTTCTAGTTTCGGCTAATTTTGAAATATAAGCATTTTAATTATGAAATTTATTATGTCGTTAATAAGTTCATTCCACGAAATGGTAATTATAGTTTAAAATTACTGCAGGTAACAAAATTTTCTACTCACTTTGTTTAATCGAGGCACAACGGCACAATCGTGCCACTAATGTGACAGGTAGTGAGTTCGATTCCTACTTGATAAAATGAAATATTTAATATTTTTATTTCCTAACGCTGGTAAAGAGGCAAGCGCTGCATTGAGATCCGCCACTCAGCACGCAATGCCTGGAATTTCGGCGGAAACTGAGGAACATACGGAAAGAAGTGTCTTAACTGTAGGTTCCCAGGTTCTCTGTGCGTACGCTATTATGTACGGGGTACAGCGGGACGCTAAAAGAAAAAAAAAATATTTATTTATATAATAAATCAAATAGAATTTAATAACATTAACTAGAACCAGAAATGGTGAGAGCACTAATTAGCGAAGATCATGAAAATCCTTCCAGCTGACGCTACGAACTAAAGAAATAAATTGAAACAGTTTACTTGTTTTTGTAAAAATAACTTTCTTGTGAATTTCATTATATTTTAAAGCTGATAAAATTGAACGGAAATGAGAAAATCAAAATCAAATAGTAATTGTTTCAGCCTAATCAATTTAATAGTATTTTTTTTTATTGCCTGAAATATAACGTTTATGGCTTACTTCGTTTAATTCAAAATAGAGAGATATTTTCAGATGTATCTCGCATTTAGTAGGTTAGACAGAGCGAGCCTCGTGTTAAGACAATCCACTCCCTGAGACTTCTGTTGTTGCAACGACACCAGAGCGAAGGAACAAAAATATAAAATATTTCATTTCCTCGAGTAGTAATTGAACCCACAACCTGTCGCGTTTACAGTGTGACACGACTGGTCTTATAGTAAGAGATACATATTATTGCCAATATATGTATTTACTTAGTGTAAGATAATTTTACACAAAGTAAATACATATTTTGATTTTGTTAAACAAAAATAATTTAAAAAAGATAGTTATATATATATATATATATATATATATATATATATATATATATATATATATATATATANAACATTTTTATATTTATCTTAAACTAAGCTCATAACTAGAGATGATTATCTACTACATACATACAAGTAGATATAAAGACAAGTGGACCCTAATAGTCGACTTGCAATTCATGAAATGGAGACTCAATTACCTGCAGAATTACCATAAGTGACCAGGATAGATGACCAAGAAATATACAATAATAGGCCAGTTGTGGCGCAGGGGCACAAAGTGTGACTGTTAAATCGACTGGTTGTGGGTTCGATCCCCGCTCGAGGAAATGAAATGTTTATTTACATTTATATTTTCATTTCTTCGCTCTGGTGTCGAGGCAAAGCGCGGCGTTGAATTCCGCCACTCAGCACACAATGCCTCCAGAATTCGGCGGCAAGGGGGAAACGGAGTGTCTTAACACTAGGTTCTCTCTGCCTATCCTGCTGTGTGCGGGATACAGTGTGACGCTAATTTTTTTTTAAATATATAATATAATCTACTAAAAAATATACAGCTTAATTTCTTAACAGATAATAAATAAAATGAAGATATATTTAATGTAGAGACTCAACAGACGAAATTTTCACCTAAAGAAAATGACAACTATGACGTAAAATCCACTTCGTTGAATACAGAACTGTCCAAGGAAGATTTAAATGTATCCAACGATATAATTCTTTTTGACGAAATTGACAGTTCACCGCCAGAAGATAACTTAGAATCACAGTCATTACTGATTCCGGAAGACATTATAAATGTAGGAGATCCACATTCAGTTGAGAAAGATGTCGATAAAATAAACGACGCCAAATATTTTATAATTTTGAAGTCGGTGCCAAGTAAAACAAACAAGTTTAGTACTTCTATATTGTGGTTGGGGTTGTTGTAGCATTAAATGGAATTGAATAAAAAAAAGAAACACAAGTAAATTAAATGTAATATGAATCTAAACTAAAAATTGAGAGAGCTTTGGGCGAGCGGCGTTGAAAAACTCATCTGAATGAAGAGCATTTTGTTAAAACTGGGGCTTTGGAGCGGGTTTGAGTCTAAGCCAGAGTAGAGATAAATTAGCTACTTCGTGGCTACTGACTAAATTGAAAAGTGTGAGCTGAAATATATAATAAAATTCAATTTTATTTTAATTGCAATGCAAACTACGTTTTAATACGTAGTGTTGAATTATATAAATATTATAATTTAAGCAAGTATTGTAATAATAATATAATACCTAGTTCTATATAAAGTTCAAGGTATTTAAAATTATCATTAGATACTTCGAAATGACATTTTGTACTATGTATAGCTTTCACACGATTTTGCATTGCCAAGCTACTTTCTCGTATGTACAGCGTTATATTTACTCACATATATCAATTGAGACTGTCTTGGCGCAGCTCTGATTGTAACATGACGGTTGTGAGTTTGATTCAGGATTTAAGTTAACAAGACTTACTAATACAAATAGATTAAAAATATTTTATTATAAAAAGTACTAAATTATCGTTCCAATTCAGTTTAAAAAAATTAAGTCAAAATTTGAGCGAAATTATATATTTCAATAAAATATGGCCTAATATTTTCAATTATATAGTATTTAGACAATGTATCTCCAAGTGCGTCTTCGCGAATTCTTTGTTGTCGTTTAGTATTTTAGATAGTCGTGAAATCGGTGAGTTCCTACCCAATATTATTCTACGGAGAAGTCTTACTAGATTGGCGGAGAATCGTAATTAGCTTGCGTGGACATTAAATCTAAATTTTGATATTCTATCTGGATTATCATTTATGCTATTAAGACATTTATATAAGTAGTAGTTATTAGAGTATGCATTTTGAAAAATGTCAGTTTTATTGTTGTATTAATCGATTTCCTTGGCCCTACCATGAGTGAATTGCAGATGACAAAGAAAACGTTTGTGCATCCTCTCTATTCGCAAGCAATATTATGTCGCATAATGGGGCTTCTAAACGAACTACCATACTCTAAAATGTTCCTTACTAAAGTATTATGTAATACTATTTTAGTAATATAATTTCGAATTGCTTGCTGTTGCTAAGAACAAAACCTAGCACTTTTGAGGCTTTTGTGATTGTATTGTCTATGTGTTGAATAGAGGTCAATTGTTCGTTGGATATCACACCTAGATGCTACTAACGCATTTTAAAGGTGAATCTGCGATAAAGTACTAAGTATTATTTAATTTCCGCAAGATTACGGATAAATGTAATGTAATAACATTTTTCTGCGTTAAGTACCATTCCGGTGGTTTATCATTGGTGCAAAACCAATTAAATTCTGTAAATCTCGGATATCGTTGAAGTCATGGATAGTTTTTAAGAGCTTAAGGTCATGGTACAGAATACTTAAACTTTGACAGGTTATTAATAAAAATATTAAGGAACAAGACTCCAAATGCGAGCACTGAAGTACTCCAGATGTTATTTTAAATTTACTAGATTCATGTCCATGCAACGACATACAAGTTTCTATCGCTTAAATAACCACCGCAATATTGAACCGCTAGACCGTATGCGATATTTTTAAAAGAAGGATTGAAGAAGGTACTAGATCATATGCTATACTGAAATCTGAATAAATAACGTCAATTCTTTTACTTTTGTCTATAAATAAAATTAATGTCTCAGTAAAACTAAATTTATTGTTGTTGATTTACCCTTATTTTATTGAGGGTAGATTAATAACGTATCAAGAATGATGCGATATTAATATAAAAATAAATTAATAAAAAAGCTTGCCCAAGTGCGATTCGACGGCGATCTTCCTACCATTTCATGTGTCAGCCACATCCCACCTTCACTGTGATGACATAATAATTTAAGCTAAAAATATTTCTACCAAAATTTCTTTTATTTTATAACAATATTAACTATACTTAAATTACCACGCTATAACTTGTCATTACTTTTATGGGTGTGACATAAACGTGTCGCAGTCGTTCTGACCGCGCACCCTTCGCACCGTAACAAGGTTGCACGCTTCGTTACTCGTTTTATTTTATAGATATTTTTTATAGTGAAGGTACCACAAAATATTACATATATTTAATATTTTCATTTATTCACTCTGATGGCGAAACGCAATGGCTCGAGAAAGTGGAGAACGGAGTGTCTTAGCACTAGACTCCTTCTGCCAACTCTGCCTCATGCGGGATACAACATGAAGTTGAAAAAAAATACAATATAAAACCCTAACATTGTATACACTTAGTTAATTATTTCTTTCTTGCTTTCGGCTATATATATATTTGTATTAGTGTTTATTTATGTATATATTTATTCGTTTAGTTTGTATTTAAGGCCATTTTAAATATCTTTAATGAAACAGTAATGGTAGAAAAGATGAAATGAAGTCGCAGTATGATATACAAATAACAAAGGCTATATAAAAAAAATAATCGTATTTACAAATAATTAATTACACAACTAAATAACTAAATTTACACTAGAGTTCATCAAGGACTCGTTTCACAGAGAGCCCTACTAGTACTGGACGGGTCCACGTGGGTAAAGTGTAAACCAATTAGCAGCTTGTCGTGCGAGTATTAAGCGCACCACAAACAAATTGAAATTTCGATATAGAAACACTTAGTAATAAATAAAGTGAATGCAAAAATGTTCGAGTTTCAAAACTTTATAAAGAAGTAATATATCGTAAGTATTATTACATTACTATTTCAATAATTGTTATAATTTTCAAAAATATATATATTGCTTTGATTATTAGACTTAACTTATGGAACAAATTATAATTGGTACCAGATTATCATTCCACGTCCACGATGGAAGGCTTGCCCGCAGCGACTCCTACTATCCTACTATCCTACGCCTTTACGAGCACTGTTAGAGACATTATCGTAATTTCTATAAGAATTTTTGATTGTTTCGAACTAAAAAATACGAAAAATGTTGATGTTTGATATTCATAAAATATACATAAAGCTTATTATTTATTATATGTATATATTTTTGTAACATTACGTTCTTATTACCTATGTTATGTTTTTTAAAGATCTGTTAATATTGTACTGTACTGCTTCAGAAACAGCCTTATATGTTAAATTATTGATTTGGGTAATGATTCATAATATTCTTTGTAAAATAACTGTAATAATTGCATATTAACTCCTGTACAGTTTTTAAATTAGTTACAATACAATTAAATTAGTACAATTGGTTAATATGTAGTTATTACAGAGTACACGTAGAAAGGATGTTTTTAGGCATTTTTATATAGATTTATTTCAAATGGACGAACGAACCAAAAAATCTATGTATTTGCTTGATATCTCTGTGTTGAATTAATTACGATTTAAACTTAACTGTTATGATTTATGAAGGTAATCTCCACTAACAATTCAATTTTGTTTACTTTGTTGTATAAAATATTGTATAATAGTGCTTCAAAAATATATATTTTTATCAACAGTCATATAACCAAGACGTTTCGAATGTCATTCTTTAGCCAGGAATCTTACCAGCGCGATTGCTATATAACATTCGCAGGCAAACTAATGCCTTGAGTTCATTCAAATGACGATAACTTTTTTTTTAATGAACCGATTTTGATGAACTAAACTTTAGTAGTTAAGTTGAGTTAAAACAAAGCAATTGGTGAAACTTTTAAGTAAATCGGTTCAGTACTTTCAGAGAAAAATGTGGACATACATATCGACAGACAGACAGACAGACAAGAAATTCAAAAAAAATATTTTTGCTTTCTATTATTCTTTTTAAGTGTCCCTCTATCCATTTCAGTCAAAATTACTAAATGTACAGACAAAATATTTTTACTGTCTTATTATATATGGAGATTATGTAAAAAAAATGTTACTTTTAATTTTACCTTGCTATCATTTATTTTTAATATATTAAAATATTAATTAATATCGCTCTGTCACATTTTTTGCCTGGTAAGACAGACAACAAACAAATCAAATACTTAGGTTTCTGTTAATACCTCGCATGACAAATGTGTGTATATATCCCCCACACAGCAGGGTAGGCTGAGGGAAACTACTACCGCGTTTCGCGGAAGACTCTAGTCTCCGTGTCTCGCGGCCAGTGGCGGTCGAGGAGGAGCACCGTGAGGTCTTCGTGGGTATTAGGACGGCCTACATCTGCCAGTCCACGAGTCCCACATAAACCGCTCGAGTCCCTACTCGGTCCGGTATCCGTAATAGGATTTCCTCACTTTTAAAAAAACAAAGGCTGAGGGAAACTAGTGTTAAGACATTCTGTTTCCGCCGAGTTCTGGAGGCATTGCGTGTTGAGTGGCGAAATTCAACGCCGCGTTTTCCTCGATACCAGAACGAAGAAATGAAGATATAAATTTAATTTTCTGGCAGTCATTGTTGTGTTCCGCAATGTTTCTAAAATTAGGAGGAATGTAGTTAAAGGAGCCTCTTAACACTGCGTTCCCTCTACCTACCAGGACACGAGGAAAAATGCTTAAAATTTGTAAAAAGGATAAAAAAACAGAAACTGAATAAAAATGTAACAAACAAGTTTTGTCTTATAGTCGTTTTTTAATGTTTAATTTCAAATGGGGTTTAATGTTTATTCATAATTCGGCGGAAAGTGGGCATCGGAGTGTTAACACTAGGTTAACTCTCCCTGCCTTGCTATATTCGGGATACGGTGTTTTATGATTATAGGATACGATTACAGTGTTTACAAAAACAATTTTTTCTTCTTTTATGAAAGATAACACTAGCCATAAAAAGAAACTCTAGTTATAATGTATGTATCGATTTATTGAACCAAATAAAAATCAAAAACCAAATAGTGGCGTTAGGTTCCGCCGCTCGTCATACAATGAAAAGGAGTTTCTTAACGTTACAGCAAAGAGAACCTGGGAACCCAGGTTACCTCTGCCACTGTGTATCGGATACAGAGTGAAATTAAAAAAAAACGAAAGAAAAATCAGCTAACCAATTACAGTAACAATGCCTTGATAATAACATTTTTCTCTTAAACCCAAACGATATCGCTCCGCATGAATATGTAGGTGTACTCGTATGTTAATTGGAAAGCAAAGTTCAAAGGTAACAATCCATATTCGCATTGTTGTATAATGTAATAGAGTACGAAGAATAACCTAAATATATAACAGTTTTAGTTAAAATAAAAGAAATATTTTATTTATGTTGCTTTTTAAAGTTTGATGACTTTAATTTTTTTATATTATATAAAATTATTATACCTTTTTATTTTTTTTATTATATATAATTAGGTTGAACTCTTCTTTCAAGTTATAGTAAGAGATATTTAATGTCTTTTTCTTACAGTGGTACTGTTACTTACTATATAAATCCTATTTATCTAATCTTGACAACTTTTATATATTTATATTCGAATAATTGTATCAGATTATTAGAATAAAGAGTTCCTTCATTTTGTTTATACATACATAAGCTTTCGTTTGCGCATCGCCATTTTGCCTCATGTGCTGCAAGTGTCTTGCCGTAATCAAGTATCAAAAAATATGCCTTATAAAAAATTAATTAACTTCACGCTGTATCCCGCACACAGCAGGGTGGCAGAGGGAACCTAGTGTTAAGACACTCCGTTCCCCACTTTCTGCCGAATTCTGGAGGCATTGCGTGTTGAGTGGCAGAACTCAACGCCGCGCTTAACCTCGACACCAGAGCGAAGAAATGGAAATATAAATTTAAGTAAATATTTCATCTCCTCGAGTGGGGATCGAACCCACAACCAGTCGGTTTTACAGTCACACCATGTGCCAAATATGCCTTATAATTTATGTTATTAATAAATAACAATAATAATGTATTTTTTTTACGTAACGTTTTAGTAATTTATAAAACTATGAATGTCGTTGTTGAATGTTTTATACAAATTTTATTCATGAAAGTAGAATAAAAGATCAAAGCGTGGTTTGAGTTTAATCATCATCATCATTCATCATTCATCATTCATCATTCATCATTCATCGTGAAATTACAACATCAAGTTCAAAATAGAACAGAATAGACCCCTTTTGAAAGCACAGTCAACTTAAATCTATGTTCTATTGTTACATAGTCTGGTGGACACTAAAAGCGCAGGTTGGTATTTCGAACAATTTTTAACTCTACAGGAAAGCTAAAGGCTAACTTGCCTCGCTTGCTATACAAAAGCTTCAAATGAAATTTCAATTAATCTTTCAGAGAGCAACAGCAATGACAAATTGCTTCTTTATTTTTTTTATCCACTTCATATTGTATCCGTTACACAGCAGGGTAAGTAGAGGGAACCGAGTGTTAAAATACTTTGTTCCCCATTTCATTGTTGCATAATAGATAAAAAGGTTTCTTCTAATAGAAATATACTGTTGAATGAACTAACTAAACAAGTATTATAAACGGACTAATGAGCTTCACGCTGTATCCCGTACACAGCAGGGTTTGTACAGGGAACCTAGTGTTAAGACACTCATTTCCCCTTATTCCACCGAGTTTTAGAGGCATTGCACTCAACAAGTGGCAAAATTTAACTCCGCGTTTTGCCTAGATACCAGAGCGAACGAATGAAAACGATAAATATTTTATTTCCTCGAGTTTGAATCGAGCACCTATCTAACGTGTCGCTTTTACATACACACGCTTTTGCCCTTGTGCGACTGGTGTCATAATACAATACTAATACTGGATTATTAATACAATACAATGAATTACTTTGTGTTTTAATATTTTATGTTTGCTACGCACTTATTAAAATGATTTTCCAATATGAAAAAAACTTTGGTATCATATTATCGTATTTTTTATAACGATTTTTAATTATTTTATAAAAAAATACGCCCTACACAGCTATTTAAAATCAGTTCAGTAGTTAGAGAATCGTGTTAAACCTACTGGTCAGAAATTAATTTAATTTTGGTATGGTGATAGCTTAGACTTTACAAAGTCAAGTCAAGTCCATGTTCATTTCTTCGCTCTGGTATCGAGGCAAAACGTGGCGTTGAGTTCCGCTTCACACAACACGCAATTCTATCAGAATTATAACAGAATTCTAACAAAATACGGCAAAAAGTGGGGAACGGAAGTGACTTAATTTGAAGGAAGTATCTTAACAATAGGTTCCCGGATTCCCTGTTTCTCTGCTATATGAGGAATACAGCTTGAAGGTAAAAAAATAAAAAATATACATATATATATAATACTAAAAATGTTCACTCCTGTAAATAAAACATTATATGATAATAACAGTTATGTTAAAACAAATGTATTTTGTTCAAATTAATAACTCTATAACAAAATTCACAAAAACGTTCACAAAATTTAAAAAAAACTACTTATCAAAGCCAGTTATTTAATCATAAAATCATTAAATCTGTTTACGCATTTGGAAATTGTTTTAACAATTCAAAGGAGAATGAAACTTTTGCGCCTACACGTAAAGAATTGAGATGTGATTTAAAAAATTACAATTTTTTTTTTATTTTTAGAATAGCAAATAATAAATTAATTGACATTCTGGAAGTGGAGAAAAATGAAAAAAAAATAAGATTTAGATCCTTAATCGATTAAAATCAATCATATTTTAAATCAGAGATGTGACAGCTGATTGACAATCACACCTTGTCTAATGATTTTTTGCATTTTTGCTTCTGTTTGTCATCGCAAAATCAGGCCATTAAATAAAAAACATAAAAAAAAAAATTTGCTTCTGTCATTACGTTCGTGTCATAACGCATCGACGTTTTGAATGTTTTCCCGTTTGTTTGATATTTTCAACGACTACTGTTTTGTTTTTCTCGGATTTTGACTCTGCCTACTTTGTACGACCCTCGCTTCCCCACTGGACTCTGAAATCTTTTGGATCTTACGACCGCCACGCTATGGATATGAATCGCTGTGTGAATTGTGGGATAGCCAATGGACACTGCAATACCCTAGTCCGACGACCTTTAGACGATGAAAACCACCACAACCTGGTTACTTAGAGGTGTGATATAATCCCGACATATAAGCAGGAAAATATATTTCTGTTACATTTTAGTTGACAGCTTTCGTAGAGGAAGGGAAGCTATTGCTATGAAATACTGCAATTGTATTGTAGGAAGACGAATGGTAGGCTGCTGTGCTCATGTTATGAGTATTATATATATAAGGTACCATACCTTAGTTGGGCTAGATACCAAAATAATTTAGTTCCACCTGCACACTTCTTAGATGACATTTTAATAATAGATAATAGAAGAAGAATAAAATATTCATTAAAATGTGTTTTATTTATAAATAATAAACATTAATGCTTAAACAACTCAGTAATCACATATTTTATAGAAGTTGATATTCAAGAAATTGTGCTGCGAACTTAACCTCACTTTTATCAAATCTCTAATAACTCAGCTCTCAGATTGCCAAAATTTATATAGATTTCAGGGAGGGAATGATGTACCTAAATCTATTAAATCATACCATTTTCATATCTTTACATTCTGGGCCCAAATATGTATGGAATAGTTTCAGTCTCCTTTGTATATTCTTTTTTAACATGTGGTGAATGAACAAATTAAAATCATTCACCATATTTTAAAGCGCCCTAAGAAAAAAGTTCGTAATTATGTATATTAATAAAAAACTACGTTATGTATATTAGTAAAAAATTACATGAGGCCAGTCGCCGCGCAGCGGCACGAGGTGTGTAAAATCGATTGGTTGTGGGTTCGATCCCCACTCGAGGAGATGAAATATTTACTTAAATTTATATTTCCATTTCTTCGCTCTGGTGTCGAGGTTAAGCGCGGCGTTGAGTTCTGCCACTCAACACGCAATGCCTCCAGAATTCGGCAGAAAGTGGGGAACGGAGTGTCTTAACATTAGGTTCCCTCTGCCTACCCTGCTGTGTGCGGGATATAGCGTGAAGCTAAAAAAAATAAAAAAAAAATAAAAACTACTAAACCGAATTTAATTAGGAGTATAGGTCGTATTTTTACAAAATAATTAAAAGTCCTCATAAGAAATACATATTTTTTAACATTAGACGTCGTAACAGTAAGTGCACTACAGACATAAAATATTAGAACACAATTTTGCTCAGTGTATTGTATTAATAATCGTATAATTCAAATTGGCGAAACCGCGTGCGAATAATATATAATATTATACAATTTTTTTGTAAAAATTATCTCAATTTCATCTTAAAATGTTATTAAGAGTTTTATAATCTTTCTTAAAGTTAGAAATAATAATAAGGTAGCGTATAAGGTCCAAAATTTTGAGTAAGTTTTGAAATATTATATAATAAGTAAAGGGTAGAGATGTGGCAAAGATCTGTGATCCCGTTTTCTTACGGTCATCAAATCCAAAATCAAATCAGCTTCAACCTGTATCCCGCACACAGCGAGGTAGGCAGAGGGAACCTAGTCTTAAGATACTCCGTTCCCTACTTACGGTCATATCTTAATAAATGACGACCGTTCGTCATGAGAATATTAAACTTTAGTACTCATTTTACAAGTAGTGCTCGTAAAACATAAATAAAACTATTATAGTTGTACAGTACATGTATTATATGTTGTGATTTTTTTTTAATTTAAAATAAATTGTCGTAAAGTAGCAGCTTTTGACTGTACATATTATATATTTTATGTTTCTGAATCCGGTTCGTATTCCACCACAATAAAGCTATTTTTTTAATTTCACACTATATCCAGCCCGTGGCAGAGGAACCCAGGGAACCTAGTGTTAAGACCTTTTCCCTAGTGTTGAGACGATTCAGTTCCTCATATAATATATTTTTAATAAATAATAAGTAAAAATTAAATAACAATTACGGTATGGAAGCTTATTAGTTTACGCTTTGTGAAATCGCACATATCCTGTTACGTTGTAGCATATCCTGCTGTACGGTAAATGAATTCATTAAGTGATCTCGGCGTTTACGTTGTTGAAAAGAATTTCCTTAGTGAGTTGGTTTTAACCAAATTAAATTACATTTTATACCTATTTAAATGTCATCTTAGAAAAGGTTTACTTTCCTGTGTCATTAAATTTAGGATTAAAACAGTAACAAATAAAATTAATAGTTTATTATATATTTTTTATAAATAGATTCCTAATAAAAATTGTTGGTCTCGACTTGATTTTTAGATTTATGAAGGAAACGTAAGCGATAAGAGAGATATAGGTGTCTTACCACCTCGGTTGACCTTCGAAAACACAGTATCGATGATACTACACTGAAAAGCTCACATAAAAAGTAAGAGGATCCCCGGGAGTGCATGTATGAAGAGGTTGATGATGGTGGAGGAGGCAAAAGAGGTATGCAGAGACCATCGCGTTGATCGATCGCACTCCGATGCTAGGGATACAGTGTAAAGTTAAAAAAAATAACTAATCTTTAAGCAGTATAATTTTATCGATATATGTGTAATATATGTACATACATATATTTGCAGAATCCGACCAACTGTTACAATGTTTAATCGACAGTAAGGCTTGCTCTACCATAACTCATTTAGCTGAGTTTGCTATTGCATGCATAATAATTAAATCATATATAAGCACAGTTATTTGAAATTTGATATTTTTTTATTAAATTATAGAATTAAATATATTTTATTATTACAAGACCAACGAATTAACAAAACCACTCACAGAAAACTTTTAAAAAATTTGTAAGCACAAAAAGCTCTATATCTCGCATGTAACAAGGTAGGAGGGCCTAGTGTTAAGACACTCCACTCTCCACTTTCCGCCGAATTCTGGAGGCATTACGTGTTGAATGGCCTAACTTTACCTTGATACAAAAGCGAAAAAATTAAAATATTAAATATTTCGTTTCCTCGAATGGGAATTGATCTATAATAGATATCTATTTTTATACACTTTAAAAAAGGTAAAAATTGCAAATTACACCACGAAACAACTATAAATAAAACTCAAAACACATCAAATGAAATACGAGTCCACAAATATGATACACGCGAAATCAACTTCACAACGGCCATTTACAAAGATGATAACGAGTGGTTGCTTGTACGTAACTTAGAATACCTATTTCCAAGGACATCATTGTCAATACCTCATCTAGATCTGGAGTTTTCATAAAGACATACTTATAATATACTCATCAAACTGAACATTTTTTATTAAAGAACCTTATACCTAATTATTATAGTTTAGCTATTCCATTAGAATTCCACATCAGATGTTTCTGACACCTCGATTTTAATAGATAAAAAAAAATCAGCTTCACGCTGTATCCCGCACACTGCAGGATAGGCAGAGGGAACTTAGTGTTAAGACACACCGTTGTCCACTTTCTGCCGGATTCTGGAAGCATTGCGTGTTGAGTGGTAGAACTCAACACCGCGCTTTGCCTCGACACCAGAGCGAAGAAATGGAAATATAAATTTAAGTAAATATTTCATCTCCTCGAGTGGGTATCGAACCCACTACCAGTCGGTTTTACAGTCACACTTTGTGCCCCTGCGCCACGACTGGCCGCAATAATAATATAATAGATCTATTAATAATACTCATTCGACAGAACAATTTTTGTTAAGGCACCATATCTTTAATTCTTATACTTTAGCTGGTCTATTAGAGCTCCACATTAGTGGTTATTGACCTTCGTTTTTCATATAAGATTGATATTGGATGCATTCTCAATATTTTATTTAGACACGAGACATTGCGGTACCAAACTAGTGCGAGATTTACTCAATAAAATCAGAGAACATACGTGTCGCTCCTTTCTGTCTTGAAACTCTTTGTCTATTAGCGAATGCAACGGACGAACCACATGAAATTAAATTTCGGAGTTTGAACACCTAAGAGTACATCAGTAGGAAACGGCTATGTTTTAAGAAGAGGCCAGTTGCGGTGCAGATGCACATGCATTCGACTATATTTAATAAAAAATAATAAAAATAATAATGGAAGTGGGGAACGGAGTGTCTTAACACTAGGTTCCCTCTGCCTACCCTGCTGTGTGCGAGATACAGCGTGAAGCTAATTTAATTTTAATTTTTTTTTTTAAATAATAATTATACATTGCTAAATATTAATTTTTAGAGCAAGGGCCCTGCGAAACGAGGCAAAGCGCGGCGCTCAGTTCCGCCAATGTCTCCAGAATTCGGTGGAAAATGAAAGACGGAAATGTCTTTATAGGAACGGAGTATCTTAACACTAATTTCCCTCTATCTACTGTGCTATTTACGGGATACAGCCTGAATCTAAAAAAAGAAAGCTTTAAAAAGTATTCCAATCAGATTTGAAGCCTCTACTATCAAAAGCAAACATACAATTTATCACTTAGTATCTAGCTATTTAAATGAAGGCCAAATTGGATGAATAACATTTCGTCGTATTTGTTATATAATGAATATAATTTTATTATAATTATTAATAATTTATTACTTAAAAATGTATTATTTTTGAGGCCAGTCGTGGCGCAGCGGCACGAGGTGTGACTGTAAAACCGACTGGTTGTGGGTTCGATCCCCACTCGAGGAAATGAAATATTTACTTAAATTTATATTTCCATTTCTTCGCTCTGGTGTCGAGGTTAAGCGCGGCGTTGAGTTCTGCCACTCAACACGCAATGCCTCCAGAATTCGGCAGAAAGTGGGGAACGAAGTGTTTTAATACTAGGTTCCCTCTGCCTACCCTGCTGTGTGCGGGATACAGCGTGAAGCTGATTTTTTTTTTATAATTTATTACTACTCACATATTATTAACGCGTTATTTGCAAGGAGGTGAGGTTTTATGAGGCGGTGTGACGAGTACAACATTTTTGTTCATTTAAACCTGAAAGTGAATGTGGCACAGGTCCCACTCGGTGGAATTGTTTTATTTACATTTCCTCGCCCTGGTAGGTAAATGCGGCGTTGAGTTCCACCACTCGCACGCAATCTCGTAAGTTTGGTGTAAAGTGGGGATCGGAGTCTTAATACTAGGTTAACTGTACATGACCCGCTAAGCGGTATAAACATAAAATATGTCTGGTTTTCACTATTTCTTCCTAATACAATCAATAGCAAAGCATAACAGATATATTGCATAGTATTCGCTTTTTTTTTTAAAGAAGCCGAACATAATTTTACTCAGAATTTTTGTTTTTGGTTGCCGATTCAAATATTTTCTCGCAAAACTCGTTATAATCAAAAGAGCAAAATTTATAGTCTGCCCTAGTCCCAGTTATATATTTCAGCACATTTATTTACTTATCAAAGTCAATTTTCTACAATTTACAATATAGATTGATCGTGTCAAACTAGGGAATTACATTTAAATATAATCTATTAACTTTTATAATATTATTAACTAAAGTACTTCAATATATTTTTACTATTTAACTTCAATATATATTTTTTTTATTTTTTAATATATTATATATTTTTTACAATTTTTAATAATAATAAATGTTTATACACTGGGACTAGCTTGTATAGCATCCAGGATATCCTCCATGAAAGGTTGCACACGTAACGACGTGGAGGAAGTAATTCAAACGCGCTCTGTCGCGTTTCAATGAAGCATACTGTAGTTACATGACGCCGCCATGATATTTTTATTTAAAATGTAATATTCAATAGACAGTAATTTTCATTATTGTTAACTTTTAAAATCTTTTCTCAACAATAATATGCAGCTAAATATAGTCAATCCCAATCATATTTACATTATATATTGTTAGCAAATTTGCGTTTAAAAGAGGGATAGAGATAAATAAATTAATTTTTAACAAAAAAAAAACCAACTTCAAACAACGGACTTAAAAGTAAAAAATAATTTTACATAAAGTAGAACGTACTTTGATTTTGTTAAACAAAAACAATTTAAAAAGATTTTATAATTTTGAAGTCAGTAGTCAAATAATTTTTAAACATATAAACATTAATTTAGTTAACCGCTTCCGTTCCCTAACAATATGTTATTATAATTTTAATTTTACATTGTTCTCGAATATAACAGTGTAAACAGAGAGAACTAGGTTCTCTCTGTTGTACCTGGTGTTAAGTTCCGTACCCATTTAAGACACTTCCGTTCACCACCTTCCACCGCATTCTCAAAGCACTGTGGATTTAGTTGCGGAACATAATATTGCACTTTAACTCGTTATTCAAATTAATTAAAATATTAAATATTTTATTTCTTCGAGCCCAAATCGAACCCACAACTTGATGCATTTACAGTCGCACGCTTTTAATCCTGGGCCACGACTTACCTTCGAAATGAAAGATTATTTAAAAAAAATTGCTTAACACGTCCTAATAAATATATTACGAATATACATACATACATATTTATCATGTAATATCATGGGATATATATTTACATAAACATGAAAGCAATTTTCATGATATAATAGTATTAGAATAAAGTAATCGTTGTAAACGGTAAAATGTATTTATGTACTTGAGATTTTATTTTCATTATTAAAATTTAAGTCTTTGAAGAGTTCTATTTTTTATAATTTTGTAGGGTAACGAAGTAATATATTGTACTACTAGTAAACTTCAAGTAAACTTCTTTATGTAAACGTTTTTTTTGCAGTATCCAGGGTCCAGAGAGAATCTAATATTAAGACACTCTGTCTTCCACTTTCCGCCGAATTGTGGCGCCGAATCGAGTGGCGAGACTCAACGCCGCGATTTTGTTGTGCCTTGGTACCAGAGTAAAAAAAAATATTCATATAATAATTAGCGTAGCGCAGCGTTAAAGTCACGCGCTTGTGCCCCTGCGGCACGACGGCCGCAATTATTTAATATAAGTAGCTTATTATATATTAATAGTGAACAGGATAAAATATATTAACACTCCATCATTCTTTTGTAGTTAATTAATCATCGCCCAAACGTTCAGGGAGCGTCGGAGCGGATGACGTCTTTTATAATGAATACTGTAATTAATGTAATTAAATACGATTGATAAAAGGTGACAAATTATCAAGAAACACTGTTACTTTGAAAGTATAAGTATCATCTGATATGCTTAGAAATTTGTTCATAGGTATAGTTATATGTACGATATAATTTAATTTCTGCCCTATTCGAGATATTACGTGTCGAGTGGCAGAACTCAACGTCTTGTTACCAAAGCAAAGAAATAAAAATAATTACTTACCTCGAGTAGGAATCGAATCCACACATGTTTAAATGCATGTATCAAAAGTATTTTTCATGAATTTCCGTTCAGACGTACAAGTATCCATGTCCAAATAATTTTCTGTATCCACCTCGTATCTCACGAGGCACACGACTGAGGTTCTTTCAAGCGTAAATTTCGCGTCGCCACTTTGGAAGCTCTTTTGAACCATTAGCTCATTTTTTTCGATTTGTTTTCTGCCTTTTCAATTGCTTCTGCTCTAACGATTTTGCTTGTTTTTTTTTTCTTTTTTTATAATGTTATCTATTGTAGATTAGACATTTAGTGATTTAAAACCTTTAAAACGAAAATTTTACTTATAATTAATCAGCTTCACGCTGTATCCTGCACACAGCAGGGTAGGCAGAAGGAACTTAGTGTAAGACACTCCGTTCCCCACTTTCTGCCAAATTCTGGAGGCATTGCGTATTAAGCGGCAGAACTCAACGCCGCGCTTTGCCTCGACACCAGAGCGAAGGAATGGAAATATAAATTTAATCGGGGATCGAACCCACAACCAGTCGGTTTTACAGTAACACTTTGTGCCGCTGCGCAACGACTGGCCTCATAATTATACTATAATTAATAATACTATTAATAGTGCAAATACTATTACAGTATTAATACTAACAAATAATACAATTAACAAAGATATAGATATCTATATGGTTAATTAAAGCTACAACAGACAGTTCCAGCTACTTCAACTCTGTAATATTGCTACTTCACAACTATTAATAACTTAATTAAAATTTTAACTAACTATAGTCAATTAATTGTAACTTATAAGTTACAGATAAACTAAAACTTAAAATAACCTCATATTCCGAACAAATTAAAGAAATAAATTAAAGTCTATATATATTAAATGTACGTAGAGAAATATGTACTTAAACAATACAGTAGAGGAATCTACTTGTTTTATTTTATACAGGATATAGAACATATTATGTAATGTGTGTCCTGCACAAAATAGAGTAGCTTTATGATAAATAATATTAAGACACTCCGTTTCTTATTTTCTACCGAATTTTCGAGGCATTGTTGAGTGGCGGAACTCATTTATATACTCACTTTATATGTATAATATGTACATTTAATTTCGATTCAAGTATATTTTTAAGATGTTGTCATTGAGCGTTATCAAACTTTAAGAGATTATTTTCCATTAATATAAATAGTTTTTAGACTTTTAGAAAAAAAAGTCCAGTATTTTTTTCCGCTACTGCCCCCTGAAAATTTTTGTTAAAAACTAACTTTTTAATAAATCAATTTTATGTTGATGTTATTTGTAAAATTTATAGATCGATAGCTTTAAATTACTATATGATACGAAAGGCCCAATTTAACGGATACCCAACAGTCGGGCTGTATTTGCCAATTTCTTTATGAATCCCATTTTTTTCAAAAAATCACAAATTCCCTAATTGAAAATCGCTGAACATACATGCAACGGATAGGTATTGAAGTTCACTAGCATAGACGACCGAAGATTCATCGATCGAGTAAAACATTATAAATTATAATATAACATGTTTTATATTATATACCAAACATAAAATACAAAATACATAACCTTTTTACTTATGATTCATATATTTTTTGAGAAACAAACATGTTTAGTCAACAAAATATAGAAGCAAGAAGATTAGTCTAGAAGAGGTGCAGATCACGTAGCGTCAATACCTATTGGAGAGGCGTTACGTGACACACTATTATTGATGCCTTTATTAAACGTTACGTTATATACGAGATTTAGGATTCTCCAATATTAGTTGACACCTGCTCAAGCAGCCACGTAGTGCTTGCAATTTCTCAATGATAGATAGAGATTTGTGGAGCATTACGTAATCTATTTTAACCTGGAATTTGTGCGGAAATGGAATTTATATGGGAAAAACTACATTTGCAGTGTACGTGCAGTTCCCAATTACCTAGACAGATGTGAATAACTAAACACGTTTCTAGTAAATACGAAAACTTTTGCAAGCAAATTTAAATAAATTCCTAAAATACTTAAATTACGATTTATTTAAATGCATGACAGTATAGATAACCAAACTAAAATAATCAATCCATTTTTAGGGTTCTGTATCTCAAAAAGAAAAGAACGAAAACTTAAAGGATCACTTTGTTGTCTGTCCGTCTGTCAACACCCATTACACTTGATCGCGTTGAGGTATCGATCAGAAATTATTATCAGATATTCAGGCTTACAATTCATGTATTTATGAATCATTTTGCTTCATTTTGTATGACATTCGCCGCGTAATCAAAACCTATTCGAGAAGTGTAATTCCTGTATAAATTAAGGATAAAATCTAAAAATAAATTAAAAATATTTTACAGAAAAAAATTATTACAAACTTATATTTGTAGTTCATACAAATTATAGTTCATACATATTATTACCGCCATCCGAATAGCTGACTCGCGCGGCAGCGCGCGTTCATCTGAATTTAGCCGATAAGGTATTTCCCAATGATGATCATAAAATTAGTACAGAACTGTCGGTGGCCAAGTCCGACTCACACTTGACCAGTCGACCAGTTTTTTTTTTTAAATAATTCTGTCGGGCGGACAGATGTGAAATGAAAAACATATTTTGAAAGTGCCATCTTTCAAAATATGTTTTATATGATTAACTTTGTGGCTAAATATTTAAATTTAATTAGAAATAACGTGTGGCCTTAGGTTACGTTGCTCCAATAGTAGGTATAGAACATCTAGAGATTTTTTTCTTGTAAAGTAGACGGCGATAGTTTGTGAATGAACGAAAATGTATGCATATATAAACAAAGCTTAAGCTGTTGATTTACAGTACGGTAATTTTGGAAACCGCAAATTTATCGCAGTACAATTATTATGGATTAGGGTGTATTTTGTAAAATTAATGAAATGTTAGCTAAACTCCGTTCATATCGATATTTGAAAAACAGTATAAAACGGGTTTTTGTTATAATTAATAATTAATCTGCTACAGAGGCCAGTCGTGGCGCAGGGGCACAAAGAGTGACTGCAAAATCAACTGGTTGTGAGTTCAATCCCCACTCGAGGAAATGAAATATTTATTTACATTTATATTTTCATTTCTTCGTTCTGGGGTCAAGGCAAAGCGCGGCGTTGAGTCCCGCCACTCAACACGCAACGCCTCCAGAACTCGGTGGAAAATGGGGAACGGAGTGTCTTAACACTAGGTTTCCTCTGCCTATTCCGCTGTGTGCGGGATACAGCGTGAAGCTGATAAAAAAAATGATAATATGCTATATTGTATATATTAGGTGTATAAAATAAACATATTTACTTAATACACAAATGAAAATATTAAATATTTCGAACCGATCGGATCGAACCCACAACCAGCCAGTCATTTTCAAATATATTTTTTTCTACTTTCATTTTCAAATAAATTTTCTTCGTCAGTCGACTCGTCGACAGATGCTAGTTAGTACAGCTTTGATTTTAAATTTTTGTAGATACTAGTTATTACTATCGTGGGCTCATAATCCAAAAAACAATTCCATTATGCATGCTAAATCTCCATTCTTCATGCGTAATTCAATAAAAATCATAAAAAGGTCAACATTTACGTTGTTAATCAATAGGGCACTATGACTATTATGAGTGTCGATACACCCAGGAGGCAAGCGTGTGGTAAAATGTGCGTGAGAACGACTACTTCTCTGGCGCGTTCAAGGCGTTTAGCACAATTCAGGAGGATACACAAAAGTGCAAAACACTGTGACAAAAATTAAAGAGTGTAGCGACTAAAAACTAAATCTTCCTGGGTGTTTTTACACCCATACAGCCTTTAAGGGTTAAGGTCAATTATAAAATCTGCATATTTACTACGTTATTGTTCTATATTTGTTTATGTATCTATACATATAATAAAATTATAACAACCCCATGTCTGTAC
>JAAIXJ010001148.1:0-171181 GCA_013403705.1 Heliconius hermathena
GCTTTTATAATTTGACAGGCGTTGTCTTATTCGGCTTGAACAGGTACTATAAACTTTTTAAGCTTAGCTCCACGCTTTTTACCGCATAGCAAGGCAGATAGAGAAAACACTTTTTGTGAACACTTCGTTCCCAAATATCTATTTAATTTTTATTATGTGTTGAGTGGCGGAGTTCAACGCCACGCTCTATCTACCAGAGTGAAGAAATTAAAATAAAAATATTATGTTACTATAATTTGATTTATATAAAAAAATTTAACAAGGACGAACGAATGGCGATTGCCATTGCTGAGGTTTAATTTTAACGCAAGAATTAGTACATGGATTTTAATTTTTTGTGTCTGGATTGGAAGAAAACGTAAAATGGAGTGACTTCTTCCAACTCTACTCTACTCTGTGTCGTCTCCATACATGTCAGAAAAAATCACAATAATTTGTAATTATTTCACTAAAAATACTGATTAAAATTTTCGGAGAACGAAATGATTATTCATTGAATCTCACGTCTTTACCAATGTAAACTGAAACATCAATTAAATAAACACGAACATATAAATTATTTACGCATTTAAGAAAAAATAAACAAATATATCCATAAAAATGGCAATTGCTAGAATTATCTGATTGAACTTTGGCGAAAAGCAACTTATGACTGAGGAAACAATAAAATACAAAACTACAACTAAGTTAGACACTCCAAAAGGTGAACAAAAGTATAAGCTTGTCTTGTACTTTTAAACTGAATCTATTTCAATGTATATTTTTAAAAGTTATAAAACTTGTAAACTAGACAAGTTTATGTCAACTTTATTTATTTTTTTTACATTTTTAAAGCACTGACAGGAAAGAATAATATTTTTTTTTTGGGAAAATATTTAAAAATTTAAACGTAACGGGATTAAAACTTGCGCCTCTTGGAAACGATCCAAGCGTTTTGACCACTAAGCTATACGTTCTGATTGAGCTACGTCGAAATTATTATACGCTTGTTACAACTTATTTATGCATTAAAGTAACTTTGTTGCATGTGTTATTGTTGTTGTTATGTTTGTTACTGTTGTTATTAGCAGCCTTGTGAACGTTAATTATACATAAAACAAAATAAAATAGATTATCGCGACGTAAGTGTCAATTATATAGATGTAATTGCGCTTATAATGTAGACAAGTCTTCACACTTTTTAAATAAAACTCTTTTAACCGGATTAATCGCGAGCCAATTCTTGAGACCAGTGAAAAGTAGTATTCCTTTACAGTGTGCAGGTGTATACAAACTAGATTGTGATTGTGGCTTATCATACATTGGTCAAACAAAGAGAAGCATCGGTGTTAGGGTGAAGGAACACATCTCCGATATCAAGAATGGGCATATATCAAAGTCAGCTGTGTGTGAGCACACTGTGGATAAATCTCGCCATTACATAAGGTTTGATAAACCCCTAATCCTTGCTAAGGAAAACAGATATATTCCTAGAATGATCCGTGAGGCTATTGAAATACAAAAACATCCTAATTTCAATAGAGAGGACGGCTGGAAGCTTTCTAACACCTGGAACCCACTCATAAAATCTTTGAAGTCTTAAACCCACCATACCAGAGGCAGTACGCGAGGAAATTAAGAAATCGTTGGCGGTAGTCTGATATAATAATTATGTCAACTGACAGACGAATGCCACCTCAGTCTACCCGTGACCACGGACTACTGCAAAGTGTTCGAAACGTCGGGTTTCCAAAAATGTATAAAANGACAGACAGACAGACAGACAGACAGACAGACAGACAGACAGACAGACAGACAGACAGACAGACAGACAGACAGACAGACAGACAGACAGACAGACAGACAGACAGACAGACAGACAGACAGACAGACAGACAGACAGACAGACAGACAGACAGACAGACAGACAGACAGACAGACAGACAGACAGACAGACAGACAGACAGACAGACAGACAGACAGACAGACAGACAGACAGACAGACAGACAGACAGACAGACAGACAGACAGACAGACAGACAGACAGACAGACAGACAGACAGACAGACAGACAGACAGACAGACAGACAGACAGACAGACAGACAGACAGACAGACAGACAGACAGACAGACAGACAGACAGACAGACAGACAGACAGACAGACAGACAGACAGACAGACAGACAGACAGACAGACAGACAGACAGACAGACAGACAGACAGACAGACAGACAGACAGACAGACAGACAGACAGACAGACAGACAGACAGACAGACAGACAGACAGACAGACAGACAGACAGACAGACAGACAGACAGACAGACAGACAGACAGACAGACAGACAGACAGACAGACAGACAGACAGACAGACAGACAGACAGACAGACAGACAGACAGACAGACAGACAGACAGACAGACAGACAGACAGACAGACAGACAGACAGACAGACAGAGAGACAGACAGACAGACAGACAGACAAGAATTCTGCTGAGTGGTTTTTTAGGTTCTATAATCGACATATAAACCGACCTGATTTTTATTTTTTTTATATCTTTCATGTACAGAATTGATTTCTATCCTTTTATTACATATAGAGATAGAGAAGAGATGTGTAATATAGAGATGTGTAATAATCGTCAAAATCAAAGTACTTATTATAAGTCTTCACACTCTTGGAACCCCACATTAACCACATATACAATTTTCGAAAGATGTTTCAAATGGAATAGACCGACAAACTGATATAACAAGCATACATTTTGTCCTAGTTGGTAACAGAGTTTTGGTTTCAATTAACCAAATAACCGATTACTGATTTGTTGCTTGGTTAAAAAAGGAACTATTTTAATTTGTTTCATCTAATTTGAAAATGTACTACTTTGCTGGGCTCCCCGTGTGAGAGCTCCACGTGTACACAATTGGCAGACAATGAGTACCGCAGAAATAAACCTTTGAGTGATAATTAACTGAGGTTTTTACCGTCTGGAAGTAGGTCAGCGTCTGACTGATAGTTGTAAATTCGATATCTATTATGTTTACAATATTTTCATTTTCAAGCTCTACCAGATAGAGCGTGGTGTTGAGTTCCACTACAATTGGAAGGAAAACTAAGTGGGTTAACACTAGGTTCCCTATGCCTACCCTGTGACGCGGGATAAAACGTTAAACAATGCAACCTATTAGTTGATCATTTATGTAGAATAAATTTGCCAGAATTTCACAAAAGGCTAACTCGGATTGCTGACATTTTTCACTATGATCCAAGTCATTAATCTCGATATCAAATATTAATCTCACCAACTTTGATAAAAATGAATTGCTTTTGATAATTTTATAAAAAAAAGTATTTCCCGCTTAGTAGAGCAGACAAATTGTATTTAGTGTACTGCATTTCTGACATTTCTGCCCAAATTCAAGATATGTTACGTGTCGAGGGAGAGTGGACAATGCTGTGGCTTATCTCGTTATTAGAGAGAGGAAAAGAAAATAATTCGTCTCCCGAATGGGAATGGTACCCACAACGACTGCTATTAGTACGAGGAATCTGTAAAATAAAAAAATATATTTCACTCTAAAGAAAATTTATATGTATACACTAAAGGAATAAAATAACAAACATAAGGGAATAGGGAAGGCGTTAAACCACAACGACGAAGTCAATACTGAAACAGGTCAAGCGGAGTAAATTCGAATCCGCTTATTACGTTACTACATATATGAGGCTTTTACTTGGTGTTCCACTTTAACAAATATACATAGCAAAATAGCAGGGTACGCAGTAGGAATCTGGGAGACTAGTTTTAAGACACTTCCGTTCCCCACTTTCCGCCGAATTCTGAAGACATTGCGTGGCGGAACTCAACTCCGCACATCGTCTAATTACCAAAGCGAGGATATTAAATTATTTAATACTTCATTTCCCCTAGTGCGAAATCGTCTCCCGAATGGGAATGGTACCCACAACGACTGCTACTAGTACGAGGAATCTGTAAAATAAAAAAATATATTTCACTCTAAAGAAAATTTATATATATACACTAAAGGAATAAAATAACAAACATAAGATAGGGAAGGCGTTAAACCACAACGACGAAGTCAATACTGAAACAGGTCAAGCGGAGTAAATTCGAATCCGCTTATAACGTTACTACATATATGAGGCTTTTACTTGGTGTTCCACTTTAACAAATATACATAGTAAAATAGCAGGGTACGCAGTAGGAATCTGGGAGACTAGTTTTAAGACACTTCCGTTCCCCACTTTCCGTCGAATTCTGGAGACATTGCGTGGCGGAACTCAATACCGCGCATCGTCTAATTACCAAAGCGAGGATATTAAATGATTGAATACTTCATTTCCCCTAGTGCGAATAGAACCCACAACCTGTCGCGTTGACAGTGCCACAACTTTCTAAGTGTAGCATTATTAACTCAACACGCAATATCTCGAAAATTTGACTGAACTTTTTTTCTGTTCTATTGCGGAGCGTCCTTAAAATAGATTCCATTTCTTTTACCCTTCTATCTGTGGCATATAGCGTGAAACTAGAAGAAAGTATGTTACCTATGTATATCAAAAGTATATTTAACTGACTTCAAAAATAAGAGGTTATCATTGTGATTAGTTTAGGTAATATTTTTTTAAATGAGCTTCATTATTTTACTTACAGTCATAGTACAGTGCCACAACTCGTGCTCTAAGGATAACGGCTGTGGGATCGATTCTCAAATGGGGAAATTAATTAAAATTTAATTTAATTTTCTCGTCATTTCTTATTGTGTTGTACCAAAGGTAGAAAACAGCCTCTGCCAGTGGTACAAAACAACACGCAATATCTCGAATATTTGTAGTGGGACAAAAGGCGGTCTGTGAGGGACGGATACTCCGTTAACACTTGGTTGCCTCTCCCTGCTGTACATGGATTCCAAAGGTATTCACTTCGTCGTTATATCCATTAAAGTATAATACAATTTAAATATTACGTAAATTTTGTTTTTTTCATTACACGCAGAGGCGTGTAATGAAAAAATAAAAATAAATAACACACAAATGTCATACGATTTAATTTAAACACGTTTTCATTAATCTGCTTAAAATTAATAAAATTAAATAATCGATTATAATTATCTCTTATTGCCAACACCATAAATAAATGAATGAATGTTTATAAATGAAAGAAGTCATTTTTAAATTGCAACTTACAAATGAAGAAAATACCTTTAAAATGTAAAACATAAATTTTACATAGAATTTTACACTTTTTTTAGCTTTTTTACATAGATTTCATATAAAATCTTTAGTTTTACGTAATCTCGTGTTCAATGTCTTACAAGCGTGAACAAGGTCTCTACGATCCAGTATAATCTAGCAGCGTTACGTGCGCGGTACGTATTCGATAGGCGGTCATGTCTAGAAGTAAATTGGGTAACCTTTGAGGTTTACATCGACTAAGGTACATATGGAATTCATATCAATATTTTTGTGTGTATTTATGTTGTGAGTGCAACTTTATTTGATGTCCGAAAATGACGATAAGTTGCTCATTTGGTGTAAGTAAATCTTAGACTTATGTCTTGTCACTTTTCTTCCATTTTATAGACATTAGTGGTTTTATTTATATAACATTTATCAGTATCATCAATATTTATATATCTCTCATGGGACTGAAAAACAATGCTGTTGAAGAACAGCTCTCAAACCAATCCTAATACCTTTTACCGTATCCTTTTTTTTATTTAATTTGTTTTTGTTTATTATTTAAATTGTATTTTAGTATGTTCATAAAACGGTAATAGTATGTTTGCATTTGAACTTGGATCTCTTCCATTATTGGAACAACTGACTGATGTAGTATAACGTACAGCCAAAACTACTTCTTGCCGATATTTGAAACTTAACCATGTACGTACATACGTTCTTAGAGAAGTATACGAGAGCTCTTATCAGGATTTCTCGAAACTCGAACGTTAGAAAGTCCACGTACGCCATGTTGCGGGCTTCCACTCGTCTATACTTAACAATATCTTAATATCTTTGGTTTTGGAGTAGTTCTAACACATTTTATATAATATGAAAAATGCAAACCCGACGTTTCGAACACTTTGTCTCGACACCAGAGCGACGAAAATGGAAATATTAAATATTTTATTTCCTCGAGTGGATATCGATGGATAACTATTTTAACTTGATTTTGAAAGTAATAAAGATGGAGAATTTGTTTGAACGTGATAATTGCAAGACGGTCACTCAACACATTTATCAGTGTTCTGAAGAAATTGACTGTTACCTGCCGTTGAGTTTTCTAACCGCACAGTACGTCACAAGCTAAAATATCTTCCACACCACCTGGATACGTGGCACTCTACTGTGCGGTTTCGTAGGATTTTCCTTCCACGCGCCACGGCGCTGTGGAATGGCCCACCTGTGGCAGTATTTCCGTTCGTTATGACATGGGCATCTCCACCTTAAAGGCCGGCAACGCACCCGCATTGCATTGCTGCGTAGCCCCTCTGGTGTTGTTTGGGAGTCGTATCCGGCGGTGATCGCTTACCATCAGGCAACTCGAATGCTCGTTTACCTTGCCCTTTTCCATAAAAAACACACACACACAGTGTTTCGAATATAGATGAAAGAGTGTAAGGCGGAATGTCTTATCACTTGTTTCTCACTGTCTACTCTGCTTCGTAAAAGTCTCTTGAGCGTAAGAGAACCCATCCATGATTAAAATCAACAATCACCGTGCAACTTCATTTAGAAACTTCTATTGAACGAATATTATAGAAAATATGTGATTGTAGTTACTTTGTGGAGCGCACGAATATTTATCTATACAATTCTTCTAGCAATCGAATGCTGTATTCTATATTAACGCGATGCTTAGGACTTGAATGAGAACGGTCAGTCAGTTGACCGACTTTATCAGTATTGGTGTCATAGCCGCTAGCTATTCATGGTGTATAATTTTAAAATAATTGACTTATTAACAATTCCAGTGAGTTTCCAGTTTCATTTAAATTTATTTACTCGCTTGTTTACAATTTAAAATGTCCATATTTTTTTTGTCATTAACTTCCTTAAACATGAATTTAAAAAGGACGATTATTAATACAAAATTTCAACTCCTATCTTACTCCTTTGGAAATTTGGAAAAAAAAATTCAAAATTAAATTATATTGAAAAAATTTTCAAAATTAAATTATATTAAATTAAATTATATTTTGAACTATTTATGATCTCAAAGAAATTAATTTTATAATTCTTTTAAGTTGGAGCTCTTTGTTGATCTTTGTGTGTGTCAGTCACCTTACAGCTTTCATTGTAGCCAAATTATACGAAATCCTTACATAAAGGGTAGCTATGGCTGTCCTGTTTAATAAGGGAAGGATTACTGTAAAGTTTTATCTAAATCTGTTCAGTAATTTATGCATGAAATAGAATAAAAATACATCCATCTTCACAAATTTTAACATAAATAATGTTATTAGGATGAGGACTTTAGCGCTAAAGCAAAGCAGCTAACTTTATTTTAGTTAGAATATAATACAAACGAGGGCGGACTAAACGTCGATGTCTTTGATGAAAGTCACGTTTCTAGAGACGTTATTGCCTTTGAAATACTAAAATGGTTTATAGATATATAGAGTTCACTTTCTAGTAGCCACCCTATACTGGCAGGAGTTCCACAAGGTAGCACGCTCTCCCCTATTCTCTACTCCATTTACACTGACGATTTACCGGTTCACCGGAACACCACGCTGGCGTTATACGCCGATGATATTGGATTCCTGGCTAAGTCTTTAAATCCGAAGCATGCTGCCGTTAAGATCCAGAGGGCTCTCGACCTGCTGCCGGACTGGTTGGCGGACTGGAGACTTACACTTAACGTGGCGAAGACCCAAGCCATCACGTTTGGGGGCCACAGAACGCAACCTCCTCCGCTGGTCCTACTGGGCGAGCAGGTCAGTTGGTCCAAAAACGTTACCTACCTAGGCGTTGTCATAGATAGACGATTCTCGATGACGGCCCAGATCAAAAAAGCTAGGAATGCGGCAAGGGTCGCCCTTAACCTGCTGCGTCCCGTACTGTGCTCGCGTCTTACTCTCCGGACCAAACTGGCTCTCTACAAAACGTACGTCCGACCACATTTGACGTACGCGACCCCAGCTTGGTATGCACTCACCAGCGAATGCCAACGTCAACTGCTGAAAACCACACAGAACGTCGCCCTCTGACGAGTCGTTCAGGCGCCCCGGTATGTGAGGAACGCTACTATCCGGCGCGACCTCCGTATAGAGAACCTTGAGGAACACATCATACGGCTGGCTGTCAGAACATTTAACCGGGCCGACGTCTCGGACCATCCTCATATCCGAGACATCGCGCCGTGGCACACCCGCCCCCCAGATGTCTCTCGGTANCAATTACGAAATTTGTTAAGAAGTTAAAACTACGGTACGGCACGTATAAAGGAAAATTCCAAAATTATTTTTCAAAGATTGACAACTTTTTGTATTTGTGTCACAGAAAAAAACTATTAGGTACAAATTTTAATCTGTACTTAATTTGATACAAAATGACAACTTTAATAAGTTATTCTTTTGGTGTATCTCCTTTCTTGAAACTGGTACGAAACTCTCGGGTCATGAGTACGACTTGAACTTGACCGAAAATATTGATTATTTCATAGATTATATAAAAATGCCTAAAAACGTATACGTATCTACATAGATACGTATAATATACATATATTCTGTATACCAATTATATATTTACTTAAAATATGTTACTAATTTAAAAACTGTACAGGAGCTAATATAAGTTATTTTACAAAGAATATCGTGAATACTTATCCAAATAAATAAATTAATAATTAAGGCTGTTTGTAATATCTCTATTTCTTAAATGAATAATCATCTAATTCAAGCGGGCAAAGCCGCGATTTTTAATAAATAAATTTATTTTTAAGAAATCTTAAAAATGTTTCCATTTTTAACCAAAATGGACGAATAAAGAAATATAAGCTGAAGGTTGCAGTGATTTATTAATACATTCTATCTTTATACGGCCACGATATTTCATAGACGTAGGAAAATAAAGACATTTAAAAAAACATTATTTTTCTGGGTAGAAACAGAGATTTAATGGAATTAATTACATTGTAATTACAAATTTATAAAATCAAATTGATTCAAACATAACAGCTATACCTTGACCACCTCCACAGCTCGATGCAGCGATTGCTCGTTTAGCATTACCGAGACTGTAAAAAAATGTCATCTAATGATTATATATTTAAAAAAATCTTAAGTTTTTAAAGATAGCTAGAATAGATAATAATAATGATATGGAGAACAAGGCAGGCTACGGACCAGATTTCTGTACAGGTATCAGTTTTTAAATATAATTTTAATCAGTTTCCTCTGAATATCCTGCTACATTCGGGATACAACTTGAAGGCAAGGTAAGAATAGGGGGAGTCGAATGGTCTGTGCCCACCCCAAAAATAAAATTAATCCAAGAATTTGGCCTGAAAATTAAAAAAAAGCCCAGAAAATAACCCTAAATACGGACCTGCGTGAAGATAAAAAAACAACTTACTTAATCTCATGTATAACATGTACGGCCATCCTCGCGCCAGTAGCTCCTACAGGATGCCCCAGCGATAAAGCACCGCCATGAGTGTTCACTTTATTCTCATCTATCCTTAATTCCTTTATTGTCGCTAAAGCTTGAGTTGCGAATGTTTCGTTTATCTGAAATGATCACTTACTAATAACTAATATGATAAAAGTTGTTTTCCAGGGTATTTATAAATCACTCTTAAGTCTAATATCAATCTTGAGATGCCGATTCTTTTCGTAGCTAATAATAAAACGGTATCTCAAGACTGATCTCAGAGTTGACAACGGTTTATAAATACGGATCTTAGAGTTCATCATTTTCATCGAATGACGGTATCCACTTCTACGCTTTGTATAATTATAATAAGATAAACTAAATATTCATTCTTAAATGAGATTTGGCTAGATTTTTTAAGTTCGAAGTTTTCCTGTATTTTATAAAATTAAAATAGAGGTTTAAGAAAGTAAGCAATAAAATAAAATGTCACAAATGACATTATTAAATTCATTACTTATTTTCTTAAAGCTGACGAGAGGAACAGAAATAAAGACATATCTTATAAAAAAAAAAGTAAGTACTTCCGATAGAGATAAATGGCTAGTTCTATAGAATTAAAAAATAATGAAAAAAAAAACACTTTTTTCATGTACTACATATTATTTAATTACAAAACATAAGCTTACCTCCAAAACATCAATATCATTGATATTAATTTCTAATCGATCCAAAAGTTTTCTAATCGCCGGTACAGCAGCTAAGCCTGTCTCTAAAGGATCGACCCCTACACACGCCCACCCCGCAATCCTTGCAAGGGGCTGTAGATTATTATTTTTTATAATTTCTTCGCTAGCTATCAATATAGCAGCTGCACCGTCAGCTGGGGCCTGAAATGTGTAGATTTTTTGTAAGTAGTAGTAAGCTTATTTGTATATTATTATACGAAAAAAACGATGAAGTGAAGAAAATGGTATTGGCCAATCGTCGAATCACCGTTAGAGAAATTGCCGAGGACCTAGGCATATCGATTGGCTCGTGCCATTCGATTTTAATCGATAATTTGGGCGACGATGGTCGCCGCAAAATTCGTACCAAAATCACTCACACATCGCTGCTTGTACGCGGCTTCTTAGCCAAAAACAACACACTAATGATACCGCAGCCACCGTATTCCCCAGATCTTGTCTTCCCTGTGACTTTTTCTTGTTCCCGAAACTGAAGAGGCCCATGAAAGGACGACGCTACGCCACGATTGACGAGATAAAGACGGCATCGAAGGAGGAGCTGAACAAGATACAAAAAAATGTTTTTTTGAAGTGCTTCGAAGATTAGAGAAGACGTTGGCACAAGTGTATAATATCCCAGGGGGATTACTTTGAAGGGGACACAATAGATATTCACGAATAAATAAATATTTTTTTAAAAATACACAAAATTCGCGATACTTTTAGAACACACTAATTATATAGATAAATAGTTGATCTCTGATTTCAGATTGCTATACATACACTAGTATGTATAACAATCTGAAATCAGAAATACAGTGTACCACGTATTTTTTAGGTTCATAATTATTATGCTGTTAGGTTACAACCTCAAAAATAAGCTCGAGATCATAGGATGTACATCGGATACAGTACAGAATGTTTGTGTTTTTGTTATGTTATACGATGATCATTGTGTGTAAGTCAAGATCCTGTTCTTGATTTTTTTTTGTACTGTAAATTAATTAATTTCTAATTTATGAATTAAGTCTTAGAACGTACTTCGACGAAGAAGACAGCACTGGTACAATTATTTTGAAATTAGTGTAGGTAAGGAGACGAATTCGTAGAGTGTAGAGGTGAGCCTTAATGCATGTCTCAGGCACTTTTCCGAGTCCTTTAAGAAGCCTTAAGGTCTGTCCGTGGAATGGTAAGTAATTTCTGCTTTCATATACTCACAACTGAATTAAGAGAAGTCACTATACGTCCATCAGAGAGGAGGGCCGGCTCTGTATTAAATCTGTCTATATTCGGTACTTCTTCCAATTCGTCTTTCTCTACTATAACTTCTTTCTTACCTAATGTTACAGTTAAATTTGTTATTTCACTTTTTAATAGTTTTTGTTCTTGTGCTGAAATGATACAATTGTTTTAAAATACTAAAATACATGTTTTATGCCAGGGATGTTGATCTCTTTTGTTATAACTATGATACTTCGGATTTTTATTTAGTAATTATCATATTAATTTATTTGGATTTGATTGATCGGATTATTTTTTAAATATAAACTATATGTATATGTTTTTATCATCAGATATGTATGTATGTTTATCAGGTGTACAAACACCCTCGTTTAGCCTGGCCTACTTTGATGAAAGAATATAGATATCGATACTTAGTATTACAAATCTGAAAAATTTAGTTTGGTTGAACGCGCTAATCTCAGCAATTGCTGATCGTCGATCGATCGATTTTAATATAAGGCAGTTAAATTATTGAAATGTTGCATAAGAGCGAGAGAGAAGGAGAGAGTTTTTGAGAGCATGATGCATAATTTTTCATTTATTTTGGTTTGCTCATGCAAGCGTAACCGCGTGTCAAACTAGTTATATTTTGTTACATATTAAGAGATTATATTGCCACAATACACACAAACAATAAGCTAGTGGGTTACATAATGTAAATAAAATTTTAAATTCTACATTACACGTACATAAAAAATATTTACCCGCTTTCCTTTTTAAATGGCTTTTATAGGCAAAGGCATCAGCCATGTCTCTGTTTATTTTGTATCTGTTGCCAATGTTTTCGGCGATTTTTTGTAAAGTCAATCCTGTGTAACTGTCGGGATAGTGATTTTTTATATGATCTTCGAATTGATAAGGTTTTCCAAGAATAGTACCAAATCTTACATTTCTGACCAAAAATGGTAGTGATGACATGAGTTCAGTTCCTCCAGTAAGACATACTTGAGCTGAGCCAGCTATTATTTCCTAATGATAGAAAAAATGTAAATGGTTTTAAGATTTTTTTATAAGTTCAGAAAAAAATATTATTATATATATGTATATATACCCTATAGACCCTTTTTAGACTACGCGTATTGAAAGGCGAAAGGCTTCGGTTTATTCGTTTACTTTAATATCATTTATTTGATAAACATAAACAACTAAGTTTTTTTTACTTTACCATGCCTCCTGTAATTACAGCTTGAAGGCCAGAGCCACACGCCTTATTTACTCCTAATGCTGATTTTTCTATGGGTACTCCTGAATATGTTCCACAGTACCTTGGAGTTTTACCTCCATCGCATTGACTAAGCTGAAATATATAAAAAAGTACATAGTTCAGTTAAGCATATTGCGGTATATTTAAAATATTTAATGACATTGCTATGGTAATTAGAAGTGATCTGAATGAAATTAAAACTTACTACGAACAAAAAAAAATGTTGGCCAGGTATACTTCGGGACCTCGTGCGTAGAGGGCGCCAGTTGATAAGCAGAAAAACAGTAGCTCAAAATGTTCCTCAATATAAATAAATATATCTTTTTCAGTTCCCTTTTTCGCTTTATTCGCTTACTTGCGTAAGTTTAAATAATTTAGAGATAATATGGGAACTTGTTTATATTTATCACATTAATTACTATAAATCACTTACAAAATTAACATTTCCAACTATTGTAGCATCTATTAATGAATTGTCAAAATTGGCTGTTTTCAATGCATCCTTTGCCGCAGCCGCGAACGCGTAAGATGCTGGCAACTCTCTGAGAGATCCGCCGTATTTGCAAAATGGTGTCCTTTTCGCGCCAACCACGAAAATACCTAAAATACAATATTTCTTCAAATGTTTACAAGTAAGTTGGCATATTTATGTTAATTGGAATATATACATATTATACAATACATAAAATAAATATTTTAAATTAAACGTGAAATAACAATATTTATAACAAACAAAATAATCAATTAATATTACATAATTACGTTAATAAAAGAAAGAAAAATAAGATAACTTATCAAATATTACCTCTAGAAACGAGTGCCATGACGATACCCAGCGAACTGATAATTTGATAACACGTTAAGAATTAAGATTGTAAATAACCTAAAAAGATACGACTATTGTTTTTTTGTTATTTTAAATATTCAACAATTTTTATCATGTACCTAACTATCTTTATATTCTATCTATCTTTATATATATATATATAAACGGTATCGAATAGAAAGTATCGATACTGTACTCATGAGTAGTATTGAAAAAAAAGTATCGTACCCGTAAAAATATCGATAATTCGAATTTGTAACACGTCAATGTCAGTTAGTAAGTAACGCAGTGGCGTAGCTGGGGGGGTGCGAGCGGTGCAGTCGCACCGGGCATCAAAAGGAAAGGGGCATCAAAGTCTATGATCAATTCTTCTAATTTTTTTTCAATCAACAAATGTACAAGAAAAATGAGAGAATGAAAATGAAAAATATAATCTCGCTATCATGTCAATCGAACATGAACTAGTCGGTACTATAGATTTTGAAAATGTTATTAATGACTTTGCTAATCAAAAAGCGCGTAATATCCGTTTTTTTAGTTTTTGCAATAATTTTTACCGAAATCTAATGTTATAACTTATATATAAGTAATTATTATAGTTCTGAAGCAATAAAAAAATATATATCTTCTTACTCCTTCTTCCTGGCATTAATCCCGGCTTTTACCAGGGTCTGCCTTCCTGCTCAACCTACTCCACTTTGCACGGTCTTTGGCGTCCTCGGTGGTTAGACCATTGGCTCTCATGTCCTGCATCACGACATTCAACCAGCGCTTCCTTGGACGTCCGAGAGGTCTCACTCCAGGGACTGATATAGCAAGGCACTTGTATCCGACATAGTTCTTAGATTAGTGACCTCCCGTCCTTTGGCCCAAGCAGCGCTTATCCGGCTATAGACATCGTGATCGATGCTTCCAGACTCGTGCATAACGAATCCAAGGTATCTGATCTTTCCCGACTCTAGTGCTCGAGTCCGGGCTCCCGCAGGCCATGTACTCGGCCTTCGACACATTTAGTTTAAGACCGCCGTTCTCAAGCGTACCCTTCCACAGGTTTACTTTACGCTCCAGCATCAGTCGGTTCTCGTCAATGAGTGCTATATCATCGGCATACATCATCAACCATGGAGGCTGGTCTTGGATGTGAACCGAGACAGTATCGAGCACCACAATGAATAAGAACGGACTAAGAGCCGAAAGCCGAAGCCCTGATGAACCCCTACTGTAATCTGGAAGGGTTTAGTGTCGCCAACAGCAGTCCTAACCATAGAAGCGGAATCGTGGTATGTCTCTGATAATCTCGATATAGGCCTCAGGGATCCCTTTGGATCGCAATGCCCACCAGATGCACTGATGAGGCACACAGTCAAAGGCCTTCTGCAGATCTAAAAAGGCCACATGCAGAGCTCTCCTTTTTTCCCTGTATGCCTCCATCAATGTTCTGAGGGCGAAAACGATGACACGTCCTAGAAAGGCCAAGAACTCGCCGGCCCGCCGCAATGATTGCTGACTGAGCTCGATCCCAAGCATCCTGAGCTGTCTCGGTGTTAGTCGAAAGATTATCACTTTTCACCTCTGCCAGGAAGTCGGGCTGCATCGGTCCATTCAGCAACCACCACTTGATCCGAGGCCTACATTTCTCGCCTACTTTCTTCTTCGAATTAGGCCGTTAGGCTTCCGCCTGGAATGACCTTACAGTTAGTTACCCTGCCCATATGACACCGTCTGGTCAATAAGTAGTCTATTTGAGTTGAGTACGTCTCGTGAGTACATCTGCGTGTTCCCTGCATCGTCCGGTTAGAGAGCCAATATTCCACGTTGCAAAGCGGAGTTTCCGTCTGGGTACTTGCGTCTTTAGCCGGGTCCGTACTTGACACGGTAGCCCTTGCCCACTTATCGCAGGTGTAGGGCGATGTGCATGTGCGTCGTTTAGCGGCGACGCCCTAGCCGTACCCAGTTTCATATGCGAACTTTCTATTGTAGCGGCGGATGACAGTTTTTAAATGGAGCGACTGCCATCTGAACTCCAAAACCCCTTTGTTGGGAGAAACCGGGGGGAGAGGAATAGGACAGATAGAAAAAGGGGAAGGATGGGTAGAAGGAGAGGGTAGGAAAAAGGAGGGATTTAAAAGAAGGGGGACACCACTTTTACGGACTGGACGAAGGTTATAACAAGTGGTGGCTCGAAGATCCGGGGTCGCGTACCCGTATGCCCAAGAACAAATATCGGACAGATATTAGTCAGTGCACCCTCTGAATGCTGTATATATCTACTTTACTGTGTTTTGAAATCTGAAATTATTTTGACCATTTTAAAGGGCATCAAGTCCTAAGCTGCACCAGGCAGCAAATACTCTAGCTACGCCACTGAAGTAACGTCTTTGTAAAAAAATAACAAAAAAATGTTTTTAAGCCACTTACTCATAACACAAAAGTATTGTTGTTTTGAAGTATCGAGTGCATTTCTTAAGAACTAATGCGCATACGTTAGAACATCAAAGTCAGTAAGTAACAAAAATAAAAAATAATATAAATCCCATTCCTCTTTACAATCGTTTAATAATAAAAAACATTTGAGCCGTTTCGGTGAGGAGAGCAGGTATTAGTAATCGTGTAACTAATTTATGTACTCATTACTATTATAATTCTTATCAAATAGTAATTACAGAATAATTTAGAATATTAAAAATATTCTCTAATTACGATTCACGATCCTCGCATACAGAGGATACCAAAGGAAGAGTGCGTGTCTGAGAGATGTTGCTATTATAAGTATGAGCTGAAAAACCAAGTTAATTGCGTGATTTATTCGATACGATACCTATTGAGAAGTACGTGAGTATCGAGTACAAAAGTATCGATATCGAAAAGCAATGTACTCGATACCTCAAAGTATCGATACTTTTTTCGTGTCTACGTGTTTTGCTTTGTAACTAAACTTGGATTACATACAAAGATTGGAGGTCTCGAGCTTTTTCTGAAATTCTAGCTTAGCTTAGTCGGAACCCTTTCATCTGATACCTCACTTGAACTAGCGGCTTTAATACCAAATCTTGCCCCCATTTTAAGGCTATTATTTAAGGTTTAACAACAAATGTATAGTTTTTAGATTTTTTTTAAACAAATATTATCTGTAGATGCTAGCTGTCAAATTTCCTAATTCTAGGTTCACAGAAAGTACCTTATTGATTCTTTTTATAATATCGAAATACGCGTTGTTTGCGATAGAAACGGCCATACTTCTTTTTAAGTAAACATAGAAATACTTTTTTCATGAAATCATGATTCATGTGGCCATAGATCTGAGTATATGGTTTAAATTTCAAGTCGATATCTGCAAGTGTTCTTGAGATAAAGGCTCTTGACAGACAGGTGGACGGATAACAAAGTGATCTTATAAGGGTTCCTTTTTTCCTTAAAAGGTACGGAACCCTAACAACTAAAATATCACACGGCATTTTAATTAAAATAAAAAAAATTCAGGCGTTAAAACACATTAGATGTCCCAATACTTTTTAACAATCGACTATAAAAATAATAATTTTGAAAGCTTGTGTACGCGACTAAATATCGATTGTGTCCCTGCTGACATCCATATTAAAACATCGATATTTGAACTGATAATATCGATGTTCATCGAAAATCGATGATCATCGGGCATCCCTAAACTAAAGTACCTACGAGTATACGTGACTGTCGGCTTATGTTTGTTAAATTATTTCTCGTCTTTTAGTTAGTGTTTTTTATTTTAAAATGGCGTATTCTCATTTTAATTCTACGGAGTATATGGATATGATTTTAATTTATGGAGAATGCGGACAAAATGGAGCTCTCGCATTACGAACATACCGAGAAAGGTATGGTGATAGTCGTAGATGTCCGTCAGATTATCGTACAATTTTAAAAGCTGTACAAAGGGGCCGAGAAAACCAACCATTAGTGCCACAGCAAGAGCGTGTTTCGTCACAGGAATTACCAATAGCCCGAGAAATTGAAATTTTAAATTATTTCAATAGAAATCCTTCGACCAGTTTACGCAGAACAACCAATCACTTCCAAGTTAGCCACTTTACCGTACACAAAATGTTAAAACGAAACAAACGTAGTCCTAATACACAAAAGTTCAGGCTTTATTACCACGAGACAGGCCTATCAGAGTAGCATATTGCCAATGGCTGCTAGAAAATGTCAACAACGACTCAGATTTTGTATTTAACATTTTATGGACTGATGAGAGCACTTTCACTCGCAATGGCATTTGGAACTCGCAAAATTTAAGATATTAGAGTGAACAAAAATTACATCTAAGTCGAGAAGCTAATCATCAATACAGATTTGCTGTCAATGTATGGGCTGGAATTCATCGAAATAAAATATTAGGGCCAATTTTTATTGACGGCAATTTAAATACTACGAAATTTTTAGAACTCATACGCGGCCCCGTAACAGAATATGTCGACCAGATCCCCCTAGGCGTATATCGTAAGATGTGGTTTCAGTTAGATGGAGCACCCGCACACTCTGGAGTCCGCGAGCATATTTGGAGAACAATGGATAGGAAGGTATGGACCTCGGCGGTGGCCTGCCCGTTCCCCGGACCTCACGCCGCTTGATTTTTTTTTGTGGGGGCAAATAAAAAATGAAGTATATGCGTCAGAAGTCCATACAGAAGACGAGCTCCGGCAAAGAATTGAGCGTGCTTTTGAAAAAATTAAAGAATTAGCCNAACACGCAATGCCTCCAGAATTCGGCAGAAAGTGGGGAACGGAGTGTCTTAACACTAGGTTCCCTCTGCCTACCCTGCTGTGTGCGGGATACAGCGTGAAGCTGATTTATTTTTTTTTAAAGAATTAGTCGCGCGAGGGAATCTACTGAATAAAGTAAGACGTTTTTAAACATTTTTAAAGTGTATTTCCACACTTAGGAATGAAAAATACTTATTTAGAAAACGTATAAAAATTTGAACGTAGCGGGGCTGGAACCCGCGCCTCCTGGAAACCCACCAGGCGCTCTGACCACTAAGCCATACGTTCAAACGTATGGCTTAGTGGTCAGAAATAAGTAAAGTAAGACGTAATTTGTTACGCAGATGCCATTTATGTATTTACAAGCAAAGGGGACACTTTGAAAATTTAAAAACATAGTAAATAATAAGTGGACAGAAACAATATGATAAAAGTGTGTGTAAAGTGTATTCCTAAGTGTTGCGTTGATTTAACATCACTTCACCGCCGTTAGCTACATACCTACGCTAGTTGCTGCGACTCGATTTCTTGAATGAAGCGTGTGCGACGTTGCCGCTTTGACAGCTTAGTGTGCGCGTATGTGTGCGAGCTTATAATATTCTAGACAAATGGCGTTTTATTTTAAAACGATTATTTTATTATTTATTTTGTTTGAAAAAAAAAAATTTCATTTTTTGGAATTTATTTTTTTCTGAATTATATTAGGCTTTTATAGAGTAGTTAAAACTGTGGTTTCATTTAATGTGGTGCTGACACGTCCGCCCTGTATATTTCTTTGCTTTCCACAACAATAAAATGTAGTAATAAAAAAAATTTAAACACATTAACAATTTCACTGTTTGCTTTAAATTTATTTTTCTTTTTTTTATATTTCTATTTTTTTTTCTTAATTTCATTTTAAAAAATTATAATTTTTATAGTTTTATTAAAAATGGAGTTTTAATTTAATGTGACTGATCACATAAAATTGACTATACAAATAAGAGTAGCTTTAGTGCAGATTATTATAATATCTAATGGATATTAGAGTATGATCCTAACACGTGTTTTGCTACAGAAAGACAGAACTGTTACCCTTGCCTGCATGTACCTATACCTTCCACTTTCATAAATAAGATGGATGGCCACGTATTGTATGAAAATGTATAAAAAAACTAAACAAAACACTTACAATCCCATTCTCCTCAACATGGACAAACTTGTAGTCTGGTGAAGAGGCCAATACAACCACTGCTTCGATGGCTTGTTCCTGATAGTTGAAGACTGCTACACGAAGACCAAGCTGTTCACCTTGCCTGCATTTATCTGGACCTTCCACTTTCATGAAGAAAGGTAGAATACCTACATACTATAAGTGAAATGTAAGTTGAAATTATATTTTAACACTATTTAAATGAAATATATGTATACTTATTTTAAATTTAATAACTATAGTTATCAAAAATATAAAAAAAATGGAATAAAAACAGGATAAGATACATTTGTACTACCAATTGACTTTCTGATTTTAAGTATATTAAAATTATAAATAAGGCAAAAACAAACAAGGTATCTACCGTAATTGGTTTAACCAGCATTCCCAAGCCAGAAGGTGACATGGCAAAAGCAGATAGAGTCCAATGGGCGGGAGCTGCGGGTACATCCAGGGTAAATACGTATCTTCCATGAGGTCCAATGTTGATATCTCTCCACGCCCACACATTTTCGTATTGACGAAGGATGCGGTTGAAGCGGTGTTTGCGGAAGTGGGCTAACGCGAACGAGTCGTCGTGCTTACCTTGAAGAGCATAGTAAATAATCATTTAAGATGTGATTTGTATATTATTAATTGAAAGTTAAAATGAGGAAGAAAAATATGAAAATTTAAAATATTTTAGTAGGTCCTAGATTTTTCCATATACCAAAGTAAATAGAAAGATTTTAAGTATCAGTAGGTGCACGATACCCATCTATTTAAAAATATCGAATTTCGATACTTAAACAAAACGCAAAATCCTCTCCATTTAACCACACTGGCATGAAAAACCAAATCAAAATTTATTTTCTTTGTTACAATTTTTTTTTATCTTTGTGCAGGTACATTTTAAGATTTCTTATAATAAAACACCTTCAATAGGTATCACTTAACCTTAGTTATAAAGTAAATATTTAGAATAAATAAAAAATCTTATTCAAATTTTAAAAATAGAGAAAAGAATATGGATTAAATATCAACAATACAACTTAAATGTAGAACTTTAAAAAAAACGATATCACTTACAATTAGCCTCGTCAGTTCTATCAGTGCAATCGGCGATGCCGTCACAGCGTTTAACACTGGGATAGCAAGAGCCATCCAGGCACTCGGCCAACCCAAGTGACACATTACATACGGACGGACGCCGCCATACTGGCACATCGCTTAGTACTATTAGACCTGCGTATCTGTGGGGCAAAAGTTAAATTTGTCACCATTATTATAATTATTAATATTATCATTATAATCATCGATGCCGTCGTGGCGCAGGGGCACAAGAGTGTAACTGTAACGCGACGGTTGTGGGTTTCATCCCCAGTTGCATTTTCATTTCTTCACTCTGGCACCAAGGCATAAGCCCGGCGTTAAGTTACGCCACTCAACACGCAATACTTCGAAAAACTCGATAGATGGTGAGGAACGGACGGAAAGTGGCGATCGTCATATAAGCCTAGCGATGCCTATTGCTCGAATAATAAAGATTTGTTACTTTGAAATAATTTTCTTCTTTATTAGCTCTAACTATTAATTTCAATTATTTAATTTTATGAATTCTTAAGAAAATACTGTATTAATACAACATTATCATACATACATATTTAAAAAAAAAGTAGAATAGAATAGAATAGAATAGAATAGAATAGAATATACTTTATTGCACACAGAAAAACAAAAGAAATACAAAATATAGGCAACAATATAAAATATGTTTTTAAAATGTATGCAAAGGCGGCCTTATTGCTTCAAGCAATCTCTTACAGGCAACCCTTGGTAAATAAAGGACTAAATTTAACTAAGAAATGGGAATAACGTTATAGTGCACAATTTGACTACATAAAATACAATAATAAAATAAAAATGAATAATATACATATATACATACTACATAAAAAAAACGATTTAATGCTATATATAAATATAATCCTATATACTTATATATAATATATTAATTTACATATAATAATATACATAATATACATATATACATACATAAACGACTAAAGATAAACTACAGTTATAAGTTGAGAAGATACTCTTTTAGACGATTTTTAAAAATATTAAGAGATTTAGAATGTCGTATTTCAGAAGGAAGTTCATTCCAAAGAATCGCAGATTTCACAGTAAAGGAATTGGAATAGAATTGGGTATGACAAGTAGGTAATTTAAGAAGATTATCGCTCCTGGACCTAAGTTCTAGGCGTGAGATAGAATCGGAACCAAGGAAGCAGAAACGATCTCTTAAATAAGCGGGAGAGAGAGGATTATAAAGGATTGAATAGAGGAGGGTAAGCATCCGGAAGTTACGCCGATGTCTGATAGGAAGCCATCCAAGCTGACGACGATGGTCTGAGACATGATCGAATTTACGAAGACCATAGATAAATCGAATACATAAATTTTGTAACCGCTCTAGTTTGTTTAATTGTTCCTCAGATAAGTCTGGGTAACATGAGTCAGCATAATCTAAAATCGGTAGCAGTAGTGAGTGAGCTAGAGTAGTTTTGGTTTTAACTGGTAGGAAATGTTTATATCGTTTGAGGGATCCAATGCTAGCAAATAATCTTCGACTGATCTCCGCTATCTGCGCTGACCAAGATAGCGAGTTGTCTAAAATAATCCCCAGATTCCTTATAGACGCACTAGGACTTAAATCGACCCCACTAAGCTGTATTGAAGGAAATCTTTTCAAATCTAGTTTTTTAATTGTTTACTGCTGCCTATAATGCTTACTTGGGACTTGCTAGGATTAATAGTAAGTCCATAAGATTTACTCCACACAGAAATATTATATAAATCCTCGTTAAATTTACAAATAGTTTCATCCATATCACTAGACAGCGCCGCTAAGTAAATTTGTAAGTCGTCAGCATATAAATGGAGTAAAGTAATTTTATTATTAAAAAAAAGTAATTAATTAATACTTACTCAAAAGTCCGATTTGCGTCGATACCGAAGCTGGGCGATGGGAAATAGACCAACTCGTCCGCATCACCGAAGTGAGAACGCCATGTGTACGCAAATGTACCGTTAGTGGCCTCGTCGAAGTGCGACATTTTTGATATCACCTATAAATAAATATAATCTGTGTTAATATTATAAAGTCAAAAGTTTCGTTGAACGATTTACTCTCAAGAACTAGAGCATCAAATTATAAAAATCGTTTGTGGTGGATATTCTAATTATAGAGAAAAGTTATATTTAATCACGTTGTTTCTTATTTATTTCTATAAAACCACGCGGGCGTAGTCGCAGGTAAAAGCTAGCTATTTTGTCCATTTATTTGTTTATAAATGTGCTATATGGTGTGCGGTAGTGGTACCTTGGCGTAGGTGAGCTCGTTGCCGGCCTGCATGGTGTAGAAGGCGTGGTCGATGCCGGAGAGGCCCACGTAGGCGCCCGCCTCGCCGTACACCGCCACCTCCACGCGCTCGCCCGTGCGGTGCTTGCGGTTGTTCACCACCACCGTGAACTGCGGAGGGAAATACCTTATTTAATTTATAAGCCTTATATATTATGCTATTTTAAAAATTCGTGTCATGCAAAATTTCTTACTTAATATAATATACTTTCAAGTATAACAAAATTTTATGTGTCCCACTTTTATATAAACAAACTTAATACTTTTATATAAATTCAAAACAGTAATAAAAATTTAATAAAAAAATTAAAAATTATTATTCACATTGTTGACATTAATCCCGTTGACCGGGAAGGTGAGTGAATCGGCTAACACGAGCGCGCGGCGACGATGCGCCCACACTACCAACGTGCACACAGGCGCCATTTCCGCGGACACTCCTACTGCGAATGTGCGAACACCTTCCTGTGAAATAAGAAATGTTCTTTAATATAATTTTTGAAATGTTCTTCCACATTTCGAAAATGTATTTTAACGAAGTAAGAGTTGATTCTTGGCAGACGCCCCAAGAGGTGCGGCTTCGAATCCTAAAAAATATTCATCATCATCAATCGCCTATTCTTGTCTGCTGCTGGACATAGGCTCGAATGGCACCCCGCAGTTTGAAGACCACAATTCAAGTCTCAATTAATACCCATCTCATGTTTTTTTTTATATAATATTACATTACATTTAGAAACAATGGTATAAATCTAAACCAATAAACAGCTTATTTAGCCGCAATCTACAGAGTTTTAACAAATTCCAATAGGCATACAAGGGTATCATTTTTATTGATGGATTTAATGATTGTATATATAATTTTCTTAAGGATCTCATCACAATATAACAAAACAATAGTAAAACTAAAGTTTGTTGTTTAAACAATAATAAACATACCTGCATAATCTCTTGGCCACTCGTAAGTATAATTCCTTTAGACATAACGACATAATTGAACGTTTCCATATAGAAATTGCTCTGCACGTGGAATATTGCGTACTCGCCGACCTAAACAAAATATATTTTTGATACTTAATATTAAAATTTGCAATAAACCTTAATAATTTATGTAAAAACAAAGTTCAATGTATCGAAAGAAACCCGATAGCGGAAAATTTATCCTGTAGAATTTCTCTCTATATGCGGGATGTGTCTATTATAATAGTTTTACGTCTATAATATTAGTTTAGCAGGATTATAATAGTTGTTTCAAATTATGTTTTTAAATTGGCTTTCGCATATAGCAAGCAGGGTTAGAATGTTTCCCAAACACCATCCAACTTTCGCCATATTTTCTTAAATGGCAAACTTCAACACTGCAATTTGTCTTGTAACCAGAGTGAGAAAATAAAAATATGTCATTCCTCGGCCTCTATTTTTCAATATTTTAACACACTCATAAAGTCAATAGTAAGTAAGCCAACCAACCCTGGCGTCAGTAGTGGAGGTGGACACTCGTATGTGGTGGTGCGCGGGGCTGCGGTGCGCCACGAGGCGCGCGTCGGCGGAGGCCCGCGCGCCCCGCGCGTCCACCACCTGCGCTGACAGACGGATGCCCGTTATGGCGTTCAGGGTCTCGCGGTAGTCCGGCGTGTTCTCTAGCTCTGGAAAGTAAGACATATTGTTATTACTATGTTAAAAATATATGCTAATTGTTAAACTATATTAAAATAGTGCTGCGCTTAGGTATCAGCAGGGCTGAGAAGTGAAATTATTTACTGATCCAAAACGCAGTGTTGAGCTCTGAGCTCACTTACTGAGCAACTTATAGAGGTCCATCTTGAGGTGCCACACGGCGTCGTGGCCGGGCAGCAGCGCGGGCCGCTGCAGCTCCAGCATGGCGGAGCGCCCCTCCAGCGCCGCCGTCACCGTCAGCGACGCGCCCGCCGCCTGCCACGCCGGCAGCCGCGACCCGTCGTGGTACGACACCACCATCTGTTATGGCACATCATTTTTATTGAATAATGTGTTTACACGCAAAAATATCCGTAATACATTTGATGTTTACAACTTCATTTTGTAGTAATAAATATTTTAAAAATATTATACTTTAAAGTGAAATATCAAATCGCAAATGTATTTTACTTATTTTTATGTATATACAAGAAAAATCCTACACTAGGTTTATATTTACTTTTAGCAATACTCAGAATAAAAAGAACGGATAGAAAGTGGAAAGAGTGAATTCTCTTACAAAATTCTGCACAATTAAGGTAGCAGAAATTTATAAAAATCTCCAAGCAGAGATGCTAACAACATAAACAAGCTTAAAGAGTGTATAAGAAATTCGACGTAACTTAATGAGAAACTATAAGTGGACAGTAAGTAAGAAGTACGAGTACAAAGTCGAAGTCAAATAATTTTATTCAAAATAAGAAGTTACATGCTTCATTTTTTGAATAAATACTCACATAAACATCAAACGGCATAGCAGGTTTGAACACTTGCAGTTCACCACCAAGAAATGTAACAGATAACGAAGAATTAAATATCCTGGCAATACTGTATCCTTCTATTACTTCGTCCAGGAACGGATCCCCCACTGAAGCTGTAATGATCACTTCCACCCCGTCTAAGGTGGGCACCAGTTGGGCGAGCTCCGACATTGGGTATTTGAAGTCGTAAGTGCCATTGAACTGAGAAAAATAAATATAATTTGTTAAATTTTCTTCATTTCTTATCCAAAACTGTTAATGCATATGGTTGTAGTTGAATCTAATTATTTTTTTATTAAATTTGCATGTTTTACTTAATATGCGTTGTTGAAAGCTTAATAATAGTGAATAAAAGAAAAATATTGTATGGCAGATAGAAATAAGTATATAAACATTTATCTATATTATAATTATTTTTATATTTATTTCTGATTCTAAATGTTTGTAAAAAAAAACAGGATTTATTAGTCAAAAAATGTTATATAATATTCGCCTATAATACTTACAAATCGTAAATACGGCAGCTGATCGTACGTCGGGTTGTTATAATAATTATAAGTAGTGGCGGTGCTGTATGTGTTGTAATTTGGATTATTGGGGTTCAAATTCTGATTGATCAACTCCACTGGATCAGGTTTCGGCATCCAAAACGGGAATTTTTCATCCTGCCAACAAGTTTTAATTAGATTTGTAAGAGATTGTACATTGTATCCCGCATGTATTTAGGGAAGGCAGAGGGAAACTAATATTAGGGGTACGTTCTTCGCGGTACTCGAACCTAATCTAACCTAACTGTTATTATTTTAAAGTGTTTAATTTTAAACATTGCACTTTTCAATATAATAAAAACATTTTTTATAAATCTTACTTTAAATAATAATGAACATTTTAAAATACGTATGTATTTGAGAGAAAATTGCTACAGATACAAAAAAAACTAATATTTATTTCTATATATTCTTTACAAATCCCATAACAAGATGACCATACAAAAATACTTACAAAATTAAACACCCTAGTGTATACTTTCTGCGGGTCATACCACCAGTCGGGATGGTCGAGCTGGTTGGGCTGTCCGGGGCGGTAGTGGCGCAATTGTTCATCTTGAGTCGGGTATGTTGTTTCATTGTATAAATAAGGGTTGTAGTTTGGTCGCACTGTAAGCAATTAATATTTTATTATAAGCCTTCACCGGCGGCTCCATACAAGACTTTTTTGAACAATAACTTTTTTTTTACCTACACGCTGTATTTTGCATATAGCAGGATAGGCTAGTGTTATACTCTTCTCTCCACTTTTAGTTGAATTTTCTCAACATTGCGTGGCGGAACTCAACGCCGCGAGCGAGGGAGCATTACAGTCACAGAAAGGTGTACCTGGTCCGTACTGGCGCTGGTCGGGGCGGTGGCGGGGGCGGTGCTGCGGCACGGGGCGCAGCGTGGCGCGCAGCGTGAGGTTGCCGCGCACGGGCGCGCCCGACGTGTAGTTGGCCATCACGCGCCCGTGGATGTGCGCGTCCGAGTTGAAGAAGAACGCCGGCATCGTCACGTTCACCTGCGACAGAGGGTAGCTAGCTCGTAAAGAGCTCCCCTGAAGGAGCCTCAGGGCTGTCAATTTCATGAAACAGTTACTTAACTGTTACTTGTGATTGTGACCATTGTTAATTGGTTAGATCTTAATTAGTCTTATTTTTCAAATTTCATTCATTTTAGAGAAAGTATGTGTTGGGCAGTGCAACATAAAGGTCGCGTTTGATTTAAAAAATGAAACAATACCTCAAATCTAGTCTGATAATATTCCTCCACAAGGAATTGGGCCTCTTCTATTTGTCCAAGCGCCTCCACTCGGACAGTCCACTCCCCGAATAGCGGCTGATCTGATAGCTGGTACCGAAGACTTACAGTACCGAAGTTACTCTGTAGACAATTTAGTACATTATTATATTATTTAAGACCTTAGTTATATACGCGTGTATTTAAGTTTTCTTTTGCTTTTTTAGTTTCACGCTGTATACCGCATAGAGCAGAGTAGTAGAGAGAATGTAGTGTTAAAGAGACTCCATTCCTCACTTTTTACAGACAATCTTCGGAAGATTGAGTATTGAGCTCAACGCTGCGCTTAGCCTTGCCTAGAGCGAAGATATGAAAATATTAGGAATCGAGCCCACAACTGTCGCGTTAACAGTCACACTCTTGCACCACTGCACCCCGACAGCTTCAATTATAATAATAAGTCGTAACTTCCCCTTGCATTTTCCGTTTTACGTATTACTTACTTCGTAATACATGAAACAAAAAAAATAATGTAAAATAATTTTTCAGTCAAAATACTAAGCAAATTTGATACTTGTATTATTATTTCCCATTCACCCACCCACGTTCACCCACAGTGAGCGATTATCATTAAAAACATTCACATTTCAACACAATAGGATCATAATTATAATACACTTCCTTTCTATAAAAGCATTGTTCATACGACTCTTTTTAAACTCATTTATGCTAAAATAACTTTGTATAGTGTTTTGTTACTTTAAAATATTAAACTTATACATTTATGAACTGTGAGGCATTTCATCTTTTTAAGGTGCGTTTTTTTTTGGACTTCACACTGTATCCCGCATGTTGTACTTTAGATCTAGTGTTGAGACACTCCGTTCACCTCCGTTGCGTATTAAGTGGCGAAACTCAACGCCGCGTTTTGCCTCGACACCAGTGCGAAGTTAAGGAAAATAATAAATAATTAATTCCGTCGAATGGGAATCGAAACCCTGACGCGTTTACAGGCTTACACGCTTTTGCCTCTGCGGCACGACTGGTCTCTTGTCGATTATTTATAAGTCGTGAAGTTGATTTATTCGCGTGAAGTTGATTTATTTATTTTTTATTGTAAATATTTAATTTTTAAAATTTTACTGTATTTTGTATTTTTTTTCATTCATGAAGAAGGAAGATGGTAGTTTCCGCTTTCTATTTGTATGTATTCAGACCAGCGTTGCCAGACGGTCCGATTTTAGCAGGACGTCCCGATTTTTAGACCAAAAATTAAATGTCCCGATCAGAACAGGCATTTCTCCGCTTTTCACGGATTATTCCACATACTGTGAAACTCGTTTTTATTACTATAAGATTTTATTTAGTTACTAATAATTTCATAGAAAGACAAATAAGCATGTTCGTAATTTATGTAAAATTATTCTGAAGACTTAACTGGCTTACATTTGGTTAACTAAAAAAACCGTTTTTAAGCATAGTGACGTTATTCTATTAAAAAAAAATATATTGATATCTATCACCATTGGAATCATTATTTAAAACTTTAATAAATGGATATATAATAAATTAAATTCTTATTATTTATTTTTGTATCCCGGTTTTGGCGTAAGTCTCGTTTTTTACTTAAAATTTTAAAAATCCCACTTTTTATCTAGAAAAAATCAGGCAACGCTGATTCAGACATAAACTACACATTAGTTTTTCCAGTAATTAAATATTATAAAGTTTCAAATTAGATATGTCCAAATGCGTCACTCCGCCCTGTTGTAATTTTTTTGTTGTTAAAGTAAATTATTATATATTTGATATATTAAAGTAATATTATATTAAAAAACTAGAAAATTATACAAGCTTTTGCTCCACTTGAAAATCATTATTGTTCAAGTAATAGTTACCTGTCTTGAAAGCCATCTTTTCATAATACGTCTATTTGGGTCGAGTATGAATACATCGATAGCTCTTCCGAACGCCTTCAGTTCCGTATTTATCGGAATTATTCTGAATCGCACTGAAAAATGAAATAAAATAATATAGATAGAAACTTCTTGGGTAGCTACTATTTTCATGCTTTAATCCCATCCTAATATTTGTCTTTTAAAATTTTACATTTGGATTAGGCCAATGTGGCGCAATGGGGCAGCGTTTAAAATTTGGGGGTTCGATTCCCACTCAAAAAGCAGTAAATTATTTTATTTTGCTGGCAGATCAGGTTTACGAAAAGTAGAGAACGGAGAGTCATTAGGTGTTATAAACAAAATATATAAAAAAATGTTATTATATTTTTTTAAATTATAAATTAAATTAAATCAGCTTCACGCTGTATCCTGCACACAGCAGGGTAGAGGGAAAGAGATAATCTAGTGTTTACTGTGTGAGTAAGACACTGCGTTCCCGAATTGCCGCCAAATTCTGGAGGCATTGCGTGTTGAGTAGCGGAACTCAACGCCGCGCTTTGCCTCGACACCAGAACGAAGAAATGAAAATATAAATTTAAATAAATACTTAATTTCCTCTTTAACATGGATCGAACCCACAACCAGTCGCGTTTACAGTCACATTTTGTGCCACTGCGCCACGACTGACCTCTATATTTTTATCATAATCGTAAATAAATAATAAACTAAAAAAAAAGCTATAACACAATACAATTGTATATTAATTATAAAACGAAAGGGTAATAAAAAAATATATTAAACATTTGGGTCGATAGTTCACTTTGGGGAATTACCAAATAGTTTAAGACTTATCTATTGATCTTTGCTCTTTAGTTTAAGTGGTTAGCTTCGTGTTATACTTTAGATATATTATGTGTATGTATACATACATATAATACTTGGAACACTTGAGAGTTCTTAAAATAAGTTATTCAACAAGTCATTAGGAAAATCATCCATCTAAATCCATCATTATAAGACACTTAAATTTAAATACGAGTATATATAACTTGACGCTTTTTTCCGCATAGCATGGTATAGTAACTAAACCATGTTATGCGGAAAAAAGCGTCAAGCCGTCGATATTTACTGATCTAACTATACTACAGTTAAATCAGTTAATATCGACGGAACTCAACTCCGCCCTTTTTTTATCAGAACAAGGAAATAAAAATATTTAATTCCCCCGAGTGGACATCGAATCCACAATTATCATGTTTGTAGACTCTATATTTGTGTAATAACTAAATGAAAAAATATATATATTAATTAAAATGACTTCATGCTGTATAACGTATATAGCTGGGTAGGCAGAGGAAAGGTAAAATTAAGACATTCCATTTTTAACATTTTTAAAGTGTTAATCCACACTTAGGAAAGAAAAATTCTTATTTAGAAAACTTATAAAAATTTGAATGTAGCGGGACTCAAACCCGCGCCTCCTGGAAACCGACCAGGTACTCCGGCCACTAAGCCATATGTTCTCATCAAGCTACTTCGAAATTTTTATACGCTTGTTACAACTTATTTATGTTGTTAGCATCTCTGTAGGGATATTTTTACAAATTTCCGCTACCCAAAGATAATTAGTAAGAACTATCATCTGGCAAGGGAGAATATGCTATTTATTAAATATTTTTAACATTCCATTTTCCACGCACCGCCCAAATTTCAAGACAATCCGTGTTGAGTAATGTAACTAAATGAAATGTTTTAACTTGGTACTACAGCAAAGAAATGAAAATAACTTATTCCTCGAATGAGAATCGAACCCGTTTACAGTCTGATGTTGTGGCACAGCGTGAACACAACATCTATATTTACTTTAAAAGATATTTACCAGTCTGACTCTGCATATACACAGGTTTGTCCATCTGTATGAAAATAGTCATAAATCTCTTGGAGAATATCAGTTGTGTTTCATTGACAAACGCGCGCCCTCCGAATGGATCGTCCAAATATAAACCTTCCACGCGGAGCCTGTAGTCGCCGGGCACTGTTGTTGCTGGTATCTAGAGTAGATTAAGGTTTATTTTTATCTAGCTTCACACTGTATCCCACATGGAGCAGGGTCGGCAGAGGGAACCTAATGTTAAGACACTCCGCTCCCCACTTTAGGTTGAATTCTGGATTCTGAATTGCTGTCGCGAAACTCAATGCCGCTTTTTGTTTCGACTGAATGTTTAAATAATTTGATTAAATATTTAATTTCCTCATCATGGGAATCGAAGTCACAACTTGTCGCGTTTGCAGTCACATACTTGTGCCGCTGCACCACTACGGCCTCCATTAGTACACAAATATTTATAAAATGTGACTTAGATTTATTGTTAGATTTATTTTTTATATAGTTAGATTTATTATTTAGATTGATAGTTTTGAGGCCTCTAATTTAAATGCAAGGTTTTTTTTCTTTTTTTTTTCTTGTACCCATTATAGTTAAGTTAGAATGTTACTGTAAACATGACGACTGTGCGTTCGAAACGTGGATGGTTGTAGAAGTGAATATTATATTTTTCATTCCCTCACTCTGGTAACAAGGCAAAGAGCGGCGTCGAACTCCGCCAACAGGCATTGCCTTGCGAATCTGGATAATAAATACTATTTTTTATATTCAACTGCACTCTTCGTTATTATAAATATGAAACCTAGCATAATCACAAGGGACTTGTTATACTTAATACAATAAATTTGTCACTTGTATGGCTTTCTATTATGAATCACATTCTTGTTTAATTTAATACACTATTATAATCTATAAATACACATTGATTGAAATCTATATTTGTATTATAAAGCTGAAAAGTCTGTTTGGTTGAACATACTAATCTCATGAACTACTACTTCAAAATGAAAAATTTAAATTGTTTTGAAAAGTTTGTTTATCAAGGAAGATTCTAGATTATGTGATATTAATCATAATTATATTGCCTATTGTACCTGTAGTCAGAGTTACCCAAGTTAGTTATTAGATAGTGAGGCATATAGAATGTGTACAACACTTGACTATATTTGTGAAACAATAGTAATTTTTTAAAAAAAAACTTTTTATTTTACATTTATTTTCAATAACAATTTAAGTGGATTTTCTTCTTTTCCTCATGTACATAAACAAAATGAAATGTATTATTCATTTATTATTACTAATACTCACCCTCATATTAAGAATCTCAGGTACACCTTCCTTTACTTTCTCATTAACATCCGCAATTTCCACTCCATTACAAGATATTGATGCTCTTATTGTCATTTGAAGTCTAGCTCTCAGTATATTTGCTGATATTTTGTAAATTTGTCCCGGCCTCACCATTTGTGAAGCTACTATGAAGTATGTGCTAAAAATTTTAATACACACTTTAAAAAGTAATACTTAATATTATAGAGATATTTAAAGAAAAGTTTATGCACTTTCACATTGTTTTTATAAAGCAATGAACATAGGGCCAAGACACTTGGTTTTCTGCTTTTCACCTGAATTTGATAGATTCTGTGTTGATTGTTCAAATTTACCACTGCTCTTTGCATTGCCAGAGTTATAAAAAAAATAATTCGTTCATTTGAATGGACCACTGCCCCACATGAGCCTCATTTTATTTGCTTTGTAGTAACTAAGTTACCTTGTAGTATATATTTAATTTTATTTTTTTTACACATAAATGACAATTGAAATATAAAAATTTACAATATGTTAAATTTTACTTACGCCTCATTAATAATAACACTGTCATGTTCCAATTCTACACTTTTGTATGAATTGCTGTATTGACGGCCACTATCCCATGAAGGTCTTGGTGTGTTTTCTGGGCTATACGGGTTTTGATTGTATGATGGTTCATTTCTATTATCGTATGAATATTTTTGATCTAAGTCATACTTATTTTGGTTTGCATCATATTGGTTTCTATTAGAAAACCTCTTATTTGGATCATAGGGGTTGTCATAGTATCTTGGATCATTTGTGTTGCTATAATCATTTGTAGGATTTGCTGAACTTTGTTGATTATAATTAGGATAAGTATAGTCTTGTGCAAAACATAACTGCAGTAATATTGATAATGGTAATATATGTACTATGAGATTCATAGTTCAGTCTTATAGTTTCAATTTTCTGTAAAAATTACGTATTGGGATTATAAATATATTTCGATTATGTTATATAATTTTTGAATATTCCATAAAATATTTTACGATACTATTTATAATTAACCTACAATTTAATATAACAGTATTTGTTTTGTTTCGAATGCCATACCAGAAGCCGAAACACTAACGTTAATGTTTTATCTCAAAAATGCAAATGTTAACTGTTTCTTAAACGTGAAACACTTCCAACTGGCTCAAAACACGGTTAACACAAATTTTAATTCAATAATAACTTACTATTACTTAATCTGAAGTTAACGCCCATGGAAACGGTTCGCTTTTTGTTTCTGCAGAAAATACAATAACATCAACACAAGCACACTTAGTTGTAATTTATTTGTTAAATATGAAAATAAATACTGAATGAAGATTAGGATGTAAATAAATTGAATTACAGAAAATAAACAAGTTCGTTACACCGTCACATTACTCACTTCACACATAAAAGTATTCAACCAAAGCCAAAACTTGTTCGGCGCAGCCGCACCACGCCCGGTTAATGCCAATTTGAATTGTCATTTGACAGGTAGCAGAATTTGTAAATACTACCGGAAATTTAACGTGTATTTATATATTTATTTTCATTAAAAAACGTGGACAATATATGTTTCCATCAGAGTGTGGGATTATATTTACAATAAATAAATCAATGTGTCGTTTTACAGCGGCTAATACAAAACATTCACATAATTTATTTTTACTATATGGCAACACTGATCCACTTAGTGTAAAATTAAAAATGTAATTACTTTCGATATATTAAAAGGTAGGAAGTATAGGAGGAGGTATATAAAAGTAATAAAAACTAAAATATTTGCTTCATACATTTATTTTATAACTTATATTCAATAACATATTGAATAAACTTATTCAAAAATTCGGCATTCCATACCGAAATTGAAATAAAAATTAAAACTTAAAGCAAATTTATAATGAAAAAGAATACCTATTGTAGAATTTATCTAATTATCTTTTCTAATATAATTTCAAGTATACTTATAAAACTTATTCAGCGTTCAGCGGTCCTTATCAAACGAGTTTTTGTTGATTTCTTTTTATGTCAATTTCTACGAACTTTCTTAATCTTTCAGTATAAGGACTATAATATTCTAATGCAGTGATTCTCAACTTTTTTTTTGTTGCGGCACATATTTAACGATTTCAAAATTTGGCGGCACACAAAGAAAAAGATAAAAATGATTTACTTACTACAACACACTGCATAAATAGTTTATGACAAAAATTTTAAATATACGAAATAAACTAATATATACTACAATAATAACTAAACGTTTATTAAGGGATTCATTACAAGCTAATAAAAAAAATATNTGTGCGGGATGCAGCGTAAAGCTGATTTAATTTTTGATTTCACATATCTTTTTGCCTGGTATTTATCCATATTACATTAAGCTATATACATCGATACTGCACAGTATGTTATATACTGTGCATTACGGTTAACAAGTCATGGCCGCAAGAAAATATAAAAAAGTAAGGAAAATCCTAAAAGTAATCTGTACAGACCTCTACAGATAACTTCAGGACGACCACGATTTGTTGTCCGTACTGTAGTACCTGTGGTCGTAGCATAAGCTCTTAGTTACACTTACATATATCCATTTTATTACGGGCGAATCTGCAGGTAAAGGCTAGTCTCTAATAAATAAACATTTTTATTATAAAATAATAAAAATACTAACTTTCAATACAATCACACGTTGATGTGTGTAATTTCCATTGCATTGTTTTGAATATGTAGATATTGTTGAAGCCAGTCGTGGAGCATGGGCACAAGCGTGTGACTGTTACCGGAACTGGTCGTGGGTTTTATTCCCACTCGAGATAATGGAAATATCGAATTCCGCCACTTAACACACAATAGATGGCCATTGAATTTGAGGCCAGTCGTGGTGCAGTGGGACAAAGTGTCTGTAAAACCGACGGGTTGTGGGTTCGGTCCCCGCTCGAGGAGATGAAACATTAACTTAAATTTATATTTCGATTTCTTCGCTCTGGTGTCGAGGGAAAGAGTTCTGCCACTCAACGCCTCCAGAATTCGGCAGAAAGTGGGAAACGGAGTGTCTTGTGACACTAGGTTCCCTCTGCCTACCCTGCTGTGTGCGGGATACAGCGTGAAGCTGATTTAATACACAATACATCCAAAATTCGACTGAGTCTGGAATGGAATGTCTTAACACTTAATTCTCGGGTTCCCTCTGTCGACATTATGCGCGATCCAGAGTGAAGCTATTACAGAATGTTAAATGTCCTTACACTTATTTGTAAAGCTTTTTTGTTACTTATTTTTTTTAAAAGACAACACGAATGTTTTCGTATATATTTTTTCTGTTTTTAGTTTCCAAATATGATTAACCTAGAATATATATCAGTGCGCCTACATCGAAGTAAGGCAATCATTTTTGTTTAGGTATAATCAACTCTCATTGCTAATTTGTTATTTTGTAATGATTATTTATATAACTACTGAAATATTTTGCTAATACCAAAAGTCCATAGAAAATGATGTTAAAAGACTGATCTCATGTTCTACTTTATTTCGAGATAAACTGAGTTGAACAGTGTAGAACTTTGAGCTGTTTTACCAGAGAGAGGAAATGAAAACAATATAAAAATATCTTTGAGAAGGATCGAACCCACAACAATGGCCTCTCACACTTCCTCAAGTTATATTCTTTTTAGTTACATGCAAAAATTATAATGAAATGATTAAACGGAACAGATTATAATTATTTTAATGTTATTCGTACCACATCTGTCCACCTTTATTTTACATTCAAACTATAAAACTCCTCGACAACATCTTCTGTCCCGCTGCTGACGAATACCTAAGTATTCTGTTATTAATAACAGATGACTTAGTGATTCTTCTCTCCCCACACAGCCTCCTCCTGACTTTTCCTCCATTTAAAGACATTGTTTAGTAGAAATATCTATATTTAAAATACAAACATTTTCCTAAGAGCACTTCCAACTTGCCATTGTAGTATGCATCATAAATTTTATTATTTATATTGTATTTCAATCATAATTTTAGTAGATACAAAAAAATATTAAAGTGAACTATAGATATTCACTGGTTTATTGGAGCCATGTTTTGTTAAGGAAATTAAAGGAAGTGTACAAAATTTATAAGAATCCATATGTTATGACTTTTAGTAAAATTATTTGTTTGTTCACTACAGATTACTGTGAAATTTTACCATATATATACATATTTGACCACAGTATCATGATTTACGTATTTAAGTCTTAAGACAATCAGTATTTTAATTTTAAATAGTCTTTAATGATATTTTTTTTTGTATTAAAAGTAAAATATTTTTTAATGGCAGGTGTGTGGTATATAGGATAGATTTGCCCTCTTGTTCTGTCAATTATTACAATAATAGTGTTTTAAAGTCTGCTCTTTATATATTCTTGGGAGATTCAAATTATGTGTATGTAAGATTAATCTAAAACTACATGAAAACAAAAAGGGCATGATGGAAACTTAGATAAAAATAAGGCAAGATATTTATTATCTCCCACTGCAAGCTGATATTTTACATTATAGTGTACATAGGCACATCGACAAGGATAACAAAATAAAAAATATACTGATTGATGAAATTCTAATTAGCCACTGAATTCTCCACAAGTCAGCAGGACCTCATAAACAAAGGATTGATAAAGAAACTCAAACGATGACAACGGCGCCGGCGCGTTCGACCGGCGAGAGCGACATCTACCGTAACTGACAATAACAAGACGAACAAGAGAGTCCGACAGGGTACTCCCACTCCTCTCATGAAAACGCATCATACGCCAGCATCCAATTTATCTTTCGACAAATAAATCTGTACAAAATATATTAAATATATACTCTGTAATGCTAAAAACTGTAACGCTACCTCATCAAAAGTTCAATCACGATTATTAAATGATTTAAAAACACAACTGGTTCACGTGCAAGAACAAACATTCACCTACGGCTCGCGCTCGCACGTCCACCCTCCTTTGCTTACGTACAGTCCTCGCGTGGTGTTTGCGTGGTGTATGCGTGGTGGAGCGGGGGCTAGTTGCGCTCCGACTCGTCGCAGTCGCGCGAGATGTGCCCCGGCTTGCCGCACACGTAGCACGTCTTGGTGCCGTCGGGGCAGTTGCGCGAGATGTGGCCGGCCTTGTTGCAGTTGTAGCACGTCTGGTTGGACGAGTCGCGCCCGCCCTCGGGGCAGTTGCGCGCGATGTGCCCCGTCTTGTTGCACGTGTAGCACGACGGCTCGTCGGGGCTCTGCGCGCACTCGCGCGCTATGTGCCCCGTGCCGTTACACCTGCCGCACACAGTATAAATGTTAAAATTTAAATGTTTGCATTGAATATTTAACTATTTTATATCAAAAGATTAAACAATGGTAACCTGTAGCAACGGTCGGCTTCCTCCTTGCAGTCGCGCGCGAAGTGTCCGGTGCGGTTGCACTTGAAGCACTTCTCGCGCTGCCGGTTGAACCCGGAGTCGCGGGCGCCGACGCCGCCCTGCGTGCACTCGCGGGCGAAGTGCCCTGTCCTGTTGCACTTATAGCATGCGCTGGAACTCATTGCTGTAATATATAAAGAGATAAAAATATTAAATTGTTATTTTTTTTATAAAATTATTAAACAATTTTAATTATAAGATTGTTTATTCTGCCAAATTTTTGGCGGTTTTTAGCAGTCAACATGTCTTTCGAGCGCATAAATAAATATGTTTTTGGAAAATCTTTTGAATTTGATTTTTAAATAAATTACTTAATTATAAGTTTTTTTAATATAATTTAGGTAAATTCTTTTTTTTTGTCTTTATCATTTCCATTTTTTGTTATTACATCAATATGGTCACCGACACATCCACTATTAAATATTATTTATTATATTTTTATCTTTAAAAAAACCCTAATTAAAACCAAATAAAAACTGAATAATGTACGTATATTATATTATAATATAGATAAAGAATTAAATAATATTTCGTTACAACGTCATTCACAAAGGATCTAAGGTCACAACACTAGTAACAACTGAAAACGATTGCACCGGTCATTGTCCTCTCTTATCCCTCTCACTTACAGCGCCACGCCTGTAAGAGGGAGGAGTAACGACAACCGTATTTGCACTCTCATTGAGTGACGTGATTGACCCTGGCTGATAAGCAGCGCATGAGACAAGATCACGGCAAAATATACATTTCAGTACATTTATGCATCAACTACGTCTGAAATTACTCTAAAATTAGATAAAAGTAAAGAACGGAGAGTTTAAACACTAAGCTTTCTTTTTATTTGAAAAAAAAAAAACCAAATTAATGATCACGACGACAAAAATGCGTGAAATAATAATAAACTATACTATATATTAAACCAATGCATCCTATCTACTATATATATGTATACCTATATATATACACCTTTATTCGATAAATATAACGCATAGTATCCTCAGTCTCGTTAAGAAATGAAACTTTTATAAATCAAGTACAATTACTGTACACAGACCGTTACGATTGCCGCCAATCGAATCGTTATGGATGACAAAATAAAGGAATACGAATCGATTGAAATATCGATTTTAATAATGTTTATAATACTTATGGTGAGAATAGATACTTTGTGGATTCTATAAATAACCTTCCAAGAAATGATTGAATTAAATTAATATGTTGCTTCTATTCAATGGTAATATTACCATAATGGTTGCTTGCTGGTAATATCTTTATTGAAATAGTATGTATGTAGATATTAATAAATTGTATTTATAATGTAATATAACATGTATTTAACACAAATTTTGAAATTATTTTTAAACTAGCTACATCATTATTTAATTCATAATTTCTATTTCTGCATTCTTTCTCAGATACTAGTATTAAAAATAAATTGAAATATAATTGGTAATTTGTAATATAATTGGTAAATTAATCTATCTTTCAATTTAGTATATATATCTTTCAAATTGGCATCATAATATGAGGTAACATAACAAAACTATAACAAAGAAACTTATTTAAGAGCTTACATAGATATTTCTAAGATATTCAATAGATTGTTACACAATAATTAAAAGATAAACTGCAAAAACACTGCATCAAAATGTAATATAATACAATTTTAGTATATCTTATATTTCCAGATGGCTTCCATAACTGTAATACTTTCTAAATACATGTTAGATTATCTATGTTAGTAGGCTGTTCAAAAGTGAATGAAGCAAGATCAAGTTCAAAAATAAGTCAAGAGAAAGTATCACACAAAGCAATTTTATTTTCATCTAATTCTTACAGTTATTGTTTTTTTTTTTCAGCTTTTTCTACAGAATAAATAACCTAGTATCAAGAAACTCCATTATTCATTTTCTGCTTCAATTACAGGCATAGCTTGTTGAGTGGTATAACTTGATTTTATACCCAAATCATAGAATTGAAGAGGCCAACTTTGGCACAGGGGAACAAAGTGTGATTGTAAAATCGACTGGTGTTGTGTTCAATCCCAACTCAAAGAAATGAAATATTTATTTACATTTATATTATCATTTCTTCGCTTTGGTCCTGAGGCAAAGCAGGGATTGAGTTCTGCCACTCAATACGCAATGCCTCCAGAACTTAGCAAAAAATTGGAAATGGAGTGTCTTAACACTAGGTTCTGCCTACCTACCCTGCTGTGCGCAGGATACAGCGTGAAGCTGATTGATCATAGAATTGAAAATAAATAATTTCTCTGAGTTGAAATAAAACCTACAACAATGATATTTGCACTCACACTGTCCCACAGTATAAATTATTAATAAATGTGAAATAAAAATATTCAGAATATTATGTGAAATAAACTAAATTATAAAGCTAAAAATGCCTAAGCAATAGTGGTGCCCATATTACTTAATATTTTTTATTGATGAGATACAAAAGATAAGAGACATTGACCTTTATCTGGTGAAAGTTGATTGCATGTTAATTATTTCATTTGGTATTCAAGCATGCAACTTGAAATAAGTGCCAGCATAATTATCTTCATTGTATTAAAACATACCACTACCTATGAAATCAATAATTTCTTTTTTCCTCATGTAGCAGGGTAGGTAGTGGGGGCTCACCACAACCTACCCTACTACCCTATCCTACCCTCGTTCTAGAGCTCAGGAGGCATGGTGTGTCGAGTGGCGGAAGTCAACGCCGCGATTTGCCTCAACACCAGAGTGAAGAAATCAAAATATTAAATATAACATTTCCTTGAATGGGAATCGAACACACAACCTGTCACATTTACAGTCACACATTTGCCCCCCCCCCCTGCACCACTTTTTTTCTTCTTCTTTCTTAGTTTGACATTGTATCCCGCATATAGCAGGGTGCGCAGAAAGAACCTAGTGTTAAGTTTCTGTTCCCCACTTTCCACCCAATATTTGGGGCATTGAGAGATTTGAGAGGCCAAACTCAACATCAAACTTTGTCTTATCAGAAGTGAGTTTGTGGAAATCTGCAATAATGTACTATTATTTTGATATGCTAGTAAAATTATGAGTAGATTTTACAAAATATTTTTTTATTCAATTTATATTAAATGCTGTTACATTATTGAATGATTCTTACATTGACAACCCTATCAATTACCAAAGACAAATGTATAGTATTTATTATAAGAAGTTCAAAGTACAAGAGACATGACATTTCAAATGTTGAATGGTTTTATCTATGAATTACAAGACGTTTTTAAAATTGATTGTCCACTTTATTTTTTTTTCTTTTGTTTTCTAATAAGACATTTTTACAAAAATATATGGTTTCATATCATACTTTTATATTTCACAAAAGAGATGCTAATCAGTATTTCATTGTTAAATAAAATAATCTTAATAACATAGAGCTGGTGTAGGTTATTTTATATTCATTTTTGTAGAATTGTATATGATTAAAATTGGTTCATAGTAAGCATTATTTATTTAACTTATAAAAAAAGAATCATATTTGAGTCTCATTAGAAGTTAAGTCTAATAATTATAATGTAATTAATGTGTCAACATATATTTTCTTTGAACAGTTTGTCAAGGTTATGTCGGGTGTAAAATGTGATATGGTTAATTCAATATTATATAAATTGGAAATATTGCAATAAATACTATTCAGTTGCGTTTCAATTAATGAAAAAGAAACAAACCTAACTTTCCCACACGCCGTTTATGACACTTAGATGCGTCATGAGTAAAAAAGAAAAGTTGACTACATGGCATAGCTAACATAGTTTAATGTAAAACCAAAGTAGATAATAAGCTAATACAAAAAATAAGCTATTCCGTAAGTTAATTGATATCTAATAAATGAGAAATCTCTCATAAAGGCAATAAATTACCTCAATTTCTATACAGCTTTGTATGTCGTTGAAGTTGCTGTAGCGCTGTCAGTACAACCACGTTCGTTAACAACCTGGACACACTGAGTTAGCTTTAAAACGATAAAAACTCATTGCAACAAATGTCTTAAATCCTGTTTAAAACTGCTTTTGGTTTTTGAATCTTAAACAAATATTCGATAAAAGTACGCGGTATTGTAGAGAAACCACGTGTAGGGGTACCGGTAGCGCGCGGCTTGCAGAGCGATGATACACTTTGCACTTACCTATTTGTTGTGAAACTTCTTAAACACTTAAAGCACTATTTTATAGATCGTTAACCGATCAAAAAGTTTAGAAAAATTACAAATTAGTCGTAATTTATGACGCTATGTTTGCAAGGAAGCCAGCCACCATCACTACGAATTCGTAAAAGACATATTAAGCATAGACACAATAATAAAAAAGTTTGAATGCATAGTGAAAATTGTTGCCATTGTAAAAATCGTAGGTTTACTTTGTTCATAAGAGGAAAACGTTAAGGCACCCATACACGGAACTTAACTTCCAAAGATGACGTCAAGTACATGAAAAATATTTTGAAACAGTAATATTTAAATTATATAATTGATGAAGTAATAAGCTGAGTGGATAAAATAGGCAACTGCTATTTTTTTGGTTATTTTGTCTATTTTACAAATTTAATAAATGTTACCAGAATTTAGACTTTGATGTTTAGCACTGAGTTTATTCATCTGTCAATTCTGTCATCACAGTTTGTGTTGTGAATCAGTATGTAGTTTTTAGTTTTGATTTTAAAATAATCAAAATCTAAGAATAAATAAGTATTTAAATCAAGTTATAAATGATTTTTTTAAATTAAATAATTATTGAGTTTACCTTGACTACTTGCTTATATTTATAAACATGTCAACTGAAAAAAGACCTAATAGTCCAGAAAACACTGGAGAAGGTGATGATAGCGAAGGATGGATAGGTCCCATGCCTTCAGAAGCTGCACAACCTAAACTGAAAAAACGTAAAGGTAATTGATATACCATATATTTTATTGAATAATATTGTTATACTAAACTTTAATTACTACAATTGCTGACTATTATAATAACCTGATAAATTTGCTTTAGTTTTCTTTTGTAATTATAAACTTAATTTTTAACTATTTCAAAATGCAGTGCTGGAGTTTGAATCTCTATATCTTGAAAATTTACCATCATCTGAGACATATGAGCGCAGCTACATGCATAGAGATGTAATAACACATGTTGTAGTCACCAAAACAGATTTTGTGGTCACAGCAAGTCAAGATGGACATTTAAAGTTTTGGAAAAAACAGGTAACATTTAATTTATCACTTAAAATCAGCTTCACTTAAATTATATTTTTTACTAAAGTAAATGAATGTTTAATTGAATATATTCAAAATGTAGTTGATAATTACATACTTTTATTTTATATCAAATGTTGTGTATTTATTTATTAATAATTTGTTTTCAGGAAGAAGGTATAGAATTTGTGAAACATTTCAGGTGTCATTTAGCACCTATTAGTCATGTGGCGACAAATAGCACTGGGACGTTATTATGCACTGCCTCTACTGAGAAGAGCGTGAAAGTTTTTGATGTAGTTAATTTTGGTAATATATTTTAGCCACCTTTAATCTTCAGCTTTACACTTTCTCTTTGCTAAGTAAGAGCTAAGGCACTCTGTTACTGTCAGAATTTAAACTGTTCCACCACCCGGAAGAGATGAAAACTTGCTTGAGAAATTAAGACAATTCTCTCTCCCAAGCAGGCCACATGACCCAAACTATTATTTATTATTAACATTACAATGATTCAAATATGAATTTTATAAATACCGTACAATTGAAATCAAATATTATACTGTGTTTATATACTATTTTGTATATGTGAGGGCAACTGAGAATATGATAATATATTGACATTATCAACAAATTAATAGAATTATTGAAAGTGTTGTATTGAAAGTGGTGATAGTTGATATAATTACAAGCTATGTACAGAAATAATAAATAAAAAATGTACACAGCTGCATTCCTTACAAATTTAGTCCACTTAAAAAATACTGTTATTTATGCATGCATATGGTATTAAGTTTATTATGTAAGCATAGTGAACATATACTAAACCAACCAAAATATGGTGTTTTCAATGTTTTGCGGTACATTATTTTATGTATATTTGTTGTACAGTAATTAAATTTAATTTTTTAAACTGTTTCAGATATGATAAACATGATATCAATTGAGTTTGAACCATACTGCGCAGAGTGGGTTCATTCTGCAGGTGATCCTATATCAGCAATAGCTATGTAAGTGTTTTAAATGTAGAAATATTTTATATTTAACGCTTTCTAGAATATATTTTCGAGTAATTACATATAAATGCACACATAAAAATAATTTTATTTATTATATCTATTTCAAATTTTTTACTCTAATAATACATACATTACATACATAATTCTGCAGTACATACTGGCTTAAAATAAACATTAAAGCTTGAGGTAAGTAGAGTCTTGGTACTGGGTTTCTTGTGACACTTTGCCTACTTGCTGTATTGTTTCTTATTTTTATTCACCGCGTCTTGTCTTATTGCAAGGAAATGAAAGCTTAAATCCATAGTTTACTGCCAGATAGTTCTTTATTTAAATAAATAAATCAGCTTCACACTGTATCTTGCACCCTGCAGGGTAGGCAGAGGGAACCTAGTGTTAAGACACTCTGTTCCCCACTTTCTGACGAATTCTGGAGGCATTGCGTGTTGAGTGGCAGAACTCAACGCCGCGCTTCCCATCGACACCAGAGCGAAGAAATGGATATATAAATTTAAGTATATATTTCATCTCATCGAGTGGGGATCAAACCCACAACCCGTCGGTTTTGCAGTCACACTTGGTGCCGCTGCGCCACGACTGGCCTTGGCTTGATTTTATTTAAATCTTCTCAATATAAACTTTTATATAATTTTCTAGCTCCGAAAAGAATACAAATAAAATACACATATTCGATGGCACACAAGTATCAGGGAGCCCCCTACATACATTTGAAACACATCAGAATGAAGTAGCTACAATTAAATATAATCCAATTTTCGAAGTAGCTGTCTCAGTGGACAGAGCGGGCATTGTGGAGTACTGGACTGGACCAAAACATGAATTTAAATTTCCAAAAAGCGTTAAATTTACATCGAAATTAGACACAGATTTATTTGATTTTGTCAAAAATAAAACTTATCCCACTTCTTTGGATTTTTCACCTGATGGCAAGAAGATGGCGTCTATTAGTTTGGATAGGAAGGTTGGTCTATCTTTACTATATAAAATCAAAATATTTATTTTTATTTTTTGTTATTTAATTATTTATATATCATTAGGTGTTTTTCTTACAATTTTCAAAGTTAATTTAAGAAAGCTAAATTTTGCATGAAGTTCGCACACACACTTTGCCTCTACTATAAATATATTTTACAATCCTAATTTTCAATGTTGTCTCTTTGCAATATACAGCGTGTATACAATATTTAAATCTTTTTTTTATTGCAGGTTCGAATTTTTCACTTTCTAACTGGTAAACTACACAAAGTACTAGATGAGAGCTTGCAGCGTTTCCAAGAGCTGCAACATCAAACACAACAATTGCCAAACATGGAATTTGGGAGAAGGTAAACCCTTTTTACAGTCTACAGCATTTAATGTTATTTGAACTCTCACTTTTATCATTACTAATATTTAACACTAGAGGGCGCGCGCGGCTTCGCCCGCTATTAGGAGTGAATTCTAAAAAAAACCACGAAACACGTGTTCAATAAAATATTTTTAACAGTCTGAATTTAATTTTTTATAAAAATCGGTGGCAATTTAAAGATTTTTCCATATAAACTTTCAACCCCTTATTTGAACCCTTAGGGGGTGAATTCTTAAAAACCATGAAACACGTGTTCAATGAAATATTTTTAAGAGTCTGAATTTCAAATTTTATAAAAATCGGTACAGATTAAAATTTTTTTCCATACAAACTTTCAACCCCTATTTCATCCCTTTAGGGTTAAAATTTTTCAAATTCCCTTCTTAGTGGATGTCCAGAATATGAAAATAAACATCTGCCCAAATTTCACGTTTCTACCATCAGCGGTTACGGCTCTGCGTGCGTCTTACCTCAGTCAGTCAGCACAAGTCCTTTTATATATATAGATAATACTTTTATGTTTTTTCTTAAAATTTTAATTGAAATGTAAAAAAGTTTTATACAATATAAACATAGTTAAAAATATAGATATGTGTGATATTCTTATATAAAAAGGTATAATATAAATATATGTTTTTAGTCAAAGTTTGATTATACCTACAAATTCACTGGAATTATTACTGAATAATCATGAAATATTTTAAATTGTAATAAAAAAATCACTTAAACATTTTTTTTACCTTTTTTTTTATTCTTGCGGCGTTGAATTCCGCCACTCAACACACAATGTCTCCAGAATTCGGCGGAAAATGGGAGACGGAATGTCTTAACTCTAGGTTCCATCGCCTACCATGAAGTCTTCACTTTCACGCGTTGTTTTATGCTCCATTTTCTTGTAAAGGTTATAAATTATACTTTTAAATAAATATTTATTTCCAATATTTCAGAATGGCGGCAGAACGCGAATTAGAGAAATCTCACCACGCGCAACTAGCGAATATAGTGTTCGATGCGAGCGGCCATTTTGTGTTGTACGCGACGATGCTTGGTGTCAAAATGGTGAACCTGACCACCAACAGATGTGTCGCGTTGCTAGCTAAACCTGAGAACCTGAGGCCTCTGCAACTGGCATTATTCCAGGTATGTTTTTTTTAGCTTCACACTGAATTTTGCCCATAGCAGGACAGGCACAGGGAATCTGGGGAACCTAGAGTTAAAAAGCCCTTCCGCTCCCCACTTACAGGCTAATTCTGTCGGCATTGCGTGTTGAGTGGCGGCACTCAACGCCGCAAGGTATGTTTTTTTATTCGTAAATATCGAATAACACTTTAGAAATGTTAGAAAAATTTAATAAATAGCATTCCATTTGCCAAATTGTAATTTTAAGCAATTCCCTTTGGGTTGCGGAAATATGTATGGAAATTTTCCCTATACAAATGGCAACAACATAAATAAGTTGTAATAAGCATATAAGAATTTCGATGTAGGTTGATGTGAAAGGCTTAGTGTTGACTTCCAAGAGGTGCAGGTTCAAATTCCTCTATGTTCAAATCATTATACATATATACGTTAAATATGTTAACACACACTGATTTACACACTAACTAAGCTATAGAAAAGTCTAATTGAGCTAAGTCGTAATTCACATGCTTTAACTTTATTTTTATTTTTGGCAGTCGTAACGTAGTCCCACAAGAGTGTGACTGTAAACGCGACTGTTTATGGGTTCGATTCCCACTCGAGGATACAAAATATTTAATATTTTCATTTTCATTCGCGTTTGTGTCAAGTAAAAGCGCAGCGTCGAGTTCTGCCATTAAACAACAAGACCGCCAGAATTTATTATATTAATCCTAATTATGAAAATGTATTTTTTTTACAAAAAAAAATTAAGTGAATATTACTTTAATTCTATCAATATATTTATATTGTCACGTATAATCTCAAGTGAAACCACAGAGTACAAATTTGTGGTTCAATAATTTTCCTTAACATATATTTTCCTTGTGCCAATGTAAACAATATTTGGTTGACAGAACTAGGTGATTTGTAAACAATATGAACATTGACAAATGAAATAATAAATTTTCTTTTGACAACACAAATTATTTAGATAATAGAAAATTACAACTTTTTTTAGTCCATTTTTATAACATTGAATGTATGTTTCCTTTTTTTATCCAGAGTTCTATAATGAGCGTTTTACGTAGCGGAACCTAACGCTGCGCCTTGTCTTAATTATGCAGGAAAGGTCTCTCTTTGATAAGTCCAGTTCCCTTTGGATTGAGTTGCGTTTATAACAATCGAATATTTCTTTATTTAACTTGAATAAAGTGTGAATTTTGTAACATGTCAATATAATCATTAAAAATCTATGAATAAGTTACTTATCATTTATTTAGGTTATTTATTTTACCTCTTAGAATGGGAAAATATTTTTAACATTTTTAAGATGGTATTTGTTACTTTAGATATGAAACATACTTTTTTGGAGGGTTTCCAAGAGGTGCAATTTCGAATTCCGCTGCGTTGAATTTTTTTATACCTTGAATTGAATTTTTTCCTACAAATATGGTCAAAACTTCCAAATAACAAAAAAAACCATTTCTTTTTAATTTTCAGGGTAGAACAAATCAATCTAAAGTAGCAACTACACTTGAAATGGAAGGGTCAGAGAACCCAACTCTGTTGAATGTCAAAACCGACCCTACTTTATTCTGTACTGCATATAAAAAGAACAGGTAAAAAAGTTTTAAAGTATTATAACATATGAAGAGGCTGTTGTGTCAAAGTGTTACATCAACCAAACGTAAACATCGCGGTTGTAGGTTCGCCTTCCATTGGGAGGCATGAATTATTTTAATTTCCTCAATATGCAATGTCTCGAAAATTGAGCGGTACATGGGGAATAGAGTGTCTTGACATTGAGCCCTTTCTGCCCATCTTGTTGCATGCGGGTTACAATGTGAAGCTATAATAAAAATAAAAAAAAACACAAGAAAAACTTTACATTTCTGTATAAATATTTTTATGTAAGAAATGAATTCCTACATCAAAATATTAAGTGTCTTACCAAATTGAGCTTTGTTATTGAATTATAAAAAAATCTGGAGGTCACAGTAGCGCTGTAGGACAGCCACTCACTGGCGATGATAGTGAGTTCCCCACTCAGGGATTTTTTCTATTACCATTTAAGACGCAATTTGTCGATTTCTGGCGGTGCGTGAACAACAGTGTGTAGTGCTAATGCGGGATATAGCGTGAATGTAGCTGAAAAAAATAGACCATAAAGTATTATGTGGCTTAATTTAGATTCTTTTTATTTCCTCTAATATTTGCAGATTCTACGTGTTCTCCCGACGAAGTCCAGATGACGTGAAGAGTCCAGACGCCGACCGTGACATATTTAATGAGAAACCTTCTAAAGAAGATATTATATCTGCTACTGAAGGACAAGGTTAATTATAAATTATTTTGAATTATGCAAATATAAAAAAAATATGTTTAAAAATAATTGAATAAGGCAGTGTTTTAAGCTTTGCGTGTTCCATATATCCAAATACTATTTAATCGAGCCAAAATGACTCACTTCTTTTAAAATTTCTTCTTCGTATGGACTATGGTAATATAAGTTTAACTGTGATGTACATCAGATAAGTTTTGGTTGTTCATACAACCAAAACTTATCTCCAATCCAATACTAAGACCTCAAAAACATTTAACATTTTAACATAAAAAATGTTCAAACAGGCAGACATAATTGTTATAAAAATATATTTTAGTAATAATAAGTAGATTTTATAAATAAGGTGGGAAGATGGGGGAACATAATGTTAAGACACTGTTAACCACGCATTGTTTACCACTACCACTAATTTTTCTATCAATCTGGACGTCGAATCTGCAACCATCGCCTTTCTGTCTGACACTTAACATGCGAATGTTGCGAAGAAGCATCGCTGCTTCGAAAATTCGGCGAAAAGTGGTGATCGGAGTGGCTTCATACTAGGTTCCCTCTGCCAACCCTGCTATATGCCAGATATAGCACGAAGCTGATAAAAAAACAAAAGAAAGTTATTTATTTGAACACACAAAAGTCACAAAATTTATACAAAATAATAATTAAAAAAATAAATTACTAACATTTTAAAATGCCACATGCCTTTTAGTGTCACATTGACCAACTTTTTTACTATCTATCTTTAAGTACATATTATTTAATTTCAACTAACATTTCTAGGTGTTCAACGTCTCTACGAACAAGCAATTCTACATACTTCCCTAGGAGATGTCCACATTAGGTTATTCGGCAAGGATGTGCCCCGCAGTGTTGAGAACTTCAGTGGACTCGCAAGAAACGGATACTATAATGGACATATATTTCATAGAGTTATTAAAGGTTTCATGATACAGACTGGTGATCCTACTGGTAAGTTTTTAATTTTATTATTTGTTTGTTAAAGTTCTTGGTAGAAAAGGAAATTTAACCTGGAAACTCACAATTTTTTGCCGAATTCTCCAGGCATTACGTGTTGAAGTGCGGAACTCAACGCTTTTACCTTGCTACTAAAGCACCGATGTCAAAATGTTAAATAATTCACTCCCTCAAGTTGAACCCATAACCGTCGATTATACTGAGCTATGACGGCCTCTAAATATTTTCACACTTACAATTTAAATATAGAATTATTATAAATTAAATTATTATTTTATGACAACCAGGAACCGGCACGGGCGGAGAGAGTATATGGGGTGGAGAGTTCGCAGATGAATTCAAACCCCATCTGAAACACGATCGACCGTACACAGTCAGCATGGCCAACGCCGGCCCCAATACAAATGGAAGCCAGTTCTTTATTACTCTGGCGCCTACGGTCAGTATTTTTTATTTTTAGCGGGGGAGTCAGAGGGTACCTGAGAGTCTAGTGTTAAGTTATTAGGTTCTCATTGAGATACTTTTGTTCCCCACTTTCCTCTGAATGAAAATATTAAATATTTCATTTCCTGGAGTGGGAATCGAACTCACAACGTCATGTATTAGTCATACGCGTCTAGCGTCTAGATAACTTGAGTTTTGCTTTCTAACCATTGCGTTGCGGAACTCAACGCTGTACTTTGTCTTACAAAACAGAAAATAAAAATAAACCGTTGCTCCAAATTAAAAATCTAACTTCATCTGATATCTAATCTATAATTAAATTATTTGTTTATTTATAAAAATTGCTTATATTTTTTTGCAGCCATGGCTAGACAACAAGCACACAGTGTTTGGTCGCGTGGTCCGCGGCATGGAAGTGGTTCAGAACATTGGCAGCGCGAAAACCAACCCCAAAACCGACAAGCCTTACGACGATATACGCGTTATATCTGTTACAGTTAAATAAGTGGAATTAGAGATGAGATGAATTAATAAATATTTTTATGACTAGATGTTGTTTTTATACATATTTTTTATTAATTTTAGTTATTATTACACTAGCTGATATTAGGCAAAGAAAGTAAATGTATCGAACGTTTCACAGACTTTAAAGAATAATAATAATAACAACTTCATTTTGTGTGACTGTAAAATCGACTGGTTGTGGGTTCGATCCCCACTCGAGGAGATGAAATATTTACTTAAATTTATATTTCCATTTCTTCGCTACCCTGCTGTGTGCGGGATACAGCGTGAAGCTGAAAAAAAAACTTCACTTTGAATTGATGAAAATGATGTTTATCGGAAAAAAATATAAAAAATAACTGATTTTTTTTTCGATAGATATGATTTAAAAAGCATATTAGTGTACAGGAATATTTTAATTCTTTATAGCTTATAAAGCAAGGCCAAAAAATAAATTTAATTATTAGTAGTACTTCAAGAACCAATTTAAATTTTAAGTTCTTACTGAATAAGATACTAGACCCACCTATAGGCGAGTAGCGCTTATTGACTAAACTGAAAAGTTTAAGAAATATAATGTTATAGTGGAAGTTAAGCGCAAGACATATGAGTGAAAAGTGAAGGATGGAGTGTATTAACACTATTTTTTCTTTGCCTAGCCAAAGCTGTAAAATACCAGATTAAGCCAAGCAAGGTGAAAAACATTGTACATAGTCCATTAACATCTATGACGAACAGCACCATCTATTGACAAATAGTTGAAAAAGCTTTCTTAAAAACTGACAGTTCTGTAAAGCAGATGGCTGTAGTTACAATTTAAATGATAATATTGATATAATCAAATATAGAATTTTTTCTTTGTTGATATTATATATGATTATACATAATAAATATCTATTACACAAAGATAAAAGCGTTAGCTATTATCGCTGATTATATCAAAGCCATAACTTTTATCAAACACCAACCACACTATCTAAACGCAATTGTAAACTTATTTTGAAAATTCTTTTATTATTAAATACTATTTCCATTAAGCAGATACTTTGTTATATATCGAAATGGATTTAAAATAATTTAATCGAATTAAAAATTCGAATATTAATATGAATTGGTACACAGCAATAAATAAAGAAACAAAAAGGGATTTTAATAATAATTTTCCTACTTCAAATTGGTGAACTTTATCTGCGTAGAGCGAGTGCGACGTATGTCCGTCTCGGTCGCACTCGCCGGTCGGCCGTGTCCCCTCCCCCGCGCGCCCCGCGCATACATTTTCTTGTAGCGCGTTGAGGCGCGGTCTCCCCGCCCTCACCTCGCCTCTTTGTAACACCATTTCCACTGTACATAACGATTTTTGTTAAAGTTTCCAGAGAATATTGTTATATTATTTTTAAACTTCACACTGTATTTCGCGTATAACAGGATAGTCAGAGGGAACCGGGGTGTGTAGTGTTAAGACATTTAGTTCACATTAAGACATTTCAGTTGACCACTTGTCGTCAAATTTTGCAGGCATTGCGTGTTGAGTGGCGGAGCTCAACGCCGCTTCTGCCTTGTTACCAGAGCGAGAAACTGAAAATATTAAATATTTAATTTCATAGAGTGGAAACCAAACCCACAATCTGTTATATTCACAGTCGCACTCTTGTGTGTCGGCGCCACGACTGGTTGCAACTATTCTTATATTCTTACAATTAATTTGGATGAAATATATAAGAAAAACACATTATAATTACGGCTTACGCCTTTTAAAATAATTCGTTAAATAAATGATATTTGAAAGAATATTAATCGTAACGAATTATTTAAAAAAATACTTAGACATACTTATTTCGACATAATTCATGAATTTTGATCTGTCTCAAAATAAGAAACTTCTTTCTTAATCATAAGAATTTTATAAAAATTACAATTAATTGTTTAAATAGTATGTAATTTAATGTTAAGTGCTTTATTTACGTTATCGCTAGTACAATGGAAACAGGTACCGCGATTCTCGGTAATCGCACGAAGTCGTAAACAGCCCGCTGTGGCCTCGCGTCTCGTCATACACATATCGACCAATCGCAGACGAGAACCGCGCTATATCACGTCATCGGCGACCAATCAGCGCGCGCGTTTATCACGCGATAGTTAAAAATAGCTTATCTGAGTCATGGAATAAAAGCACTGGTTGTTTCTTAACAATGTTTAGAAACAAGTGGAACGTCGACCGCGGTGGATGTACGTCGGTACGTGAGAAAGTTTACTTCGTGAAGTGAGTTCAGTGCTATCGAGGAGATCGGTGCTAACACATGGTTCGGCAATCCGGCCACGGGATGGAGACCACTTTCTATGACGAGCACACCTATCCCATGAGTGGCCCCGTCGAGAGTCTCAAGAGATCCTTAACTTTGGACTTGGACTTCGGGCGAGGCGGGAAGAGGGCCCGCAACGGCCCGCCCGTCCTGTCCTCCCCCGACCTGCAGCTTCTGAAGCTGGGTTCCCCCGAGCTCGAGAAGCTCATTATGCAGAACGGCATGATCACAACAGCGACACCAACACCCGGCGGCGCCGTGCTGTTCCCCGCCGTAGCGCCCACGGAGGAGCAGGAGATGTACGCGCGGCCCTTCGTGGAGGCGCTGGACAAACTGCACCACAACGAGCCGGCGCCGCTGGGCCCCGGGCCCGGGCGCCGAGTGTACGCCGACCTGGACCGGCCGCTAGACCGGTACCCCACGCCCGTGGTGAAGGACGAGCCGCAGACCGTGCCCAGCGCCGCCAGCTCGCCGCCGATGTCGCCCATCGACATGGACTCGCAGGAGAGGATCAAGTTGGAGCGCAAGCGGCAGCGGAACCGAGTGGCCGCCTCCAAGTGCCGGCGGCGCAAGCTCGAGCGTATCTCCAAGCTGGAGGAGAAGGTGAAGCTGCTGAAGGGCGAGAACGCGGAGCTGGCGCAGATGGTGGTGAAGCTGAAGGACCACGTCTCGCGGCTCAAGCAGCAGGTGCTGGAGCACGCCAACGGCGGCTGCCACATCGACGCGCACTTCTGATCGCCGCGCGCCGCCGCCCCCCACATTCCATGCTAGTCGCGCCCGCGAGGACGCAGCATACAAAGCGATTTGTGATCTTAATTTTACCGTGTAATATATAGTTAACTGTAGTGTGTAAGGTGAAGCTATGACGGATGTTGTGATGTTTGAGAGGTCGCGAGTGCCAGCGCCGGGCCTCCCGGGCGCCGGGGCTCCGGGGCCGCCGGCCGGAGGATGTACTTAGAGAGCGAGTCGCAAGACTAGCTGCCATTGTAAGTCGCAGTTATGATTTTCTTCGTATCAGTATTGCGTTGTCTCATTTAGAATAGTGTAGAAACTAGAAAGGATAATCGTCCGACGTCACTCGACTGCAGACCGGCCGAGGCTGAGGCGGCGTTGCCAGCTCTCCGGCGAATTTCCCGTTCCGGCGGTGTTGCCGTCCCGCTGCGGCTCGCGCCACGAGCATTACCCGCGACCCGCCGTGGACGTAACCTTTGCAAATTCATATTTTTTTGCAGTTTCATTGCAACATAAATATGGAAAACATCGTTATATATGATAATAAGGGACACGCGCCCGCGCCGAGCTGGCAACGACGCGCGACGTCGCACAACACAAGCGACGAGCGGATGTTCTGTTAATTAAAATTCCGCCTGCGCCGCCCTCGCGGAATGGCGGCCATGTGTTCGACACTCGGCTGTCGGACGTTCCGAATCACGTTTTGTTGCACAAGGTTAACCTTTTTTCATTATAATAATGGCGCCTCGACGCCTGACGGGCCCGTCACGCTCGACGGCAGATGCTGTGCTTGCGCGAGAGGCTGCCAGAGGCCAGAGTGAAAGACGGGAGTGTTGCGAGATGAATGTGTCTCAGTAGTCGGTACTGACCCGGTGCTCTTTAAAGGTCTTGTAACGTGAGCCCGTCCGATTAAAAATTGTGATGAACGAATGAACGCCTGAGAGTGTAAGAGTGCGATGTATTTATTAGTGAGAATGTTTATTTTCTAGGATCTAGTAGCAATCTCGAGTGCCTACGCTTTGTAAACTAAAGCCTATAACTGTTTTATTGTTTTTGTTACCATTAAATGTGCTACAGTGAGCTCGTACTGTGCTGTACCATTGTCTTCTTTAGATATTGTAAGTTATATTATACCAATTAACAAGTTGAATTGTTATAGACTATGAGGTCCCCGCCGTAGGTTTGTATTATATTAAATATATGAGTGCGAGTATGTACCTAAAAGGACGTGCAACGGCGGGTTCACCTTTTTTTTGTATTATTTTTATACAAAATGATTCTTCTGAATGTTAACAATAATTTGTAAGTAAAGATAAAAACAGTTATACTAAAATAATATATTTTTATGAATTTAACAAAGAATATTGTTTTATACTGAATACGTATTGTATGATAAAACTGAGTGGAGAGAAAATAAATTATGAAGATTATTATACCATTATATATTCTCTTTTATTTTCCAACTAATTACACTGTATAAATATCCCATAACCCGTTAATTACCAGTAATTTGTAATCATTTGCAAGTGATTAAGCAAATTAACCTTACCACGATAAATGAAAAGATATTTTGAATAACAAACAAAAGTAATAATAAGATAATATATAATAAAATATAACGTATTTTATAAATATATATGATAAAGTTATCACCAATAACACTTTACAAAGTTACAAACCGCCCCTTTTGAATATTTGGGGGAGTGTTAACTGCAATATGCATTTGGATAATAAACAAACATCCTTATGCAATATACATAAATATTGAATATACTGAAATAACGCCAATAAAATAGAAAACTGTAACACTCAAGTCATATTCTTATGATACAAAAGCATTTGTGTACCTTCTTATTATGTAAGGTGAGAATATAAACAAAGAATTATCATTTTAGTGATAACAAACGTAATATGACCGACATAAAAATAACTATTACATAAATACAAGTATCGAACAGTAAGCCTGTCACATCTGACTCACAATCACTAGACATAAGTGATGTAGTGTAGTGGTGGCACAGATAAATTATATTCTAAAAATAGTTTTTAAGCGAAAAATTGCATTGGATTCAGAGTTTATGTTGTTTGTTTTTTTTTAAATCATAAATTGTACCATTCTCAAAATTGGACCAAGGACAGAAATATAAAGTTTTCACTAAGTAGAATCTGCAATGTACACGTCAGATATATTCGAACTGAATTATATTGAATTAATAACAGCAAATAATAACAGTTACGTATGATAAACAATAATTATTATGTTTTATAAGATAATAATGTTCGAATGAGGTAAAAAGTGACAATCATGAAAACAAAGGCGACGAAGGTCAAGAGACGGTGATTGTGAGACTTAAGCGGAAATACGAATTCAGTGTTGACATATTATGGACGCTGAATCTTTACAAAAAGATAATAGTTTGTTTTGTTTTTTTTCTTTCCTATATTCGGTATGAACTGAATTAAACCTGTAAACAGTAAAAAAAAATCCACTTCACACTGTATCCCGCATACAGCAGGGTAGGCTGAGGGAACCTAGTGTTAAGACATTCCGTTCCCCACTTTCTGCCGAATCCTGGAGGCATTGCGTGTTGAGTGGCAGAACTCAACGCCGCGCTTAACCTCGACACCAGAGCGAAGAAATGGAAATATAAATTTAAGTAAATATTTCATCTCCTCGAGTGGGGATCGAACCCACAATCAGTCGGTTTTACAGTCACACCTCGTGCCGCTGCGCCACGACTGGTCCCAACACAGTAAAATTATAAAAAAGTGTAAGTCCTTATGAACTATATATTTCTTATGATTTTACTATTTACAGTGTAATCAAAAAGTGTAAAATTTTACAATAAACTGCTTCACGCTATTTCCCGTACCAGGGCAGGCAGAAGAAACTTATTGAAGATGTTGAATGGTGGAATTAAATAATCGTTACCCCAAGTGGAACTGGAACCCCCTATGATCACGTTTCTCAATATCTCTATGCACTTACTATAAGTACCGTAAAAAGTATTAAGACTATTGTCATTGAATATGTTTGACAATACCAAATTATGCATATAATACAGATAACACACAGATCGCTATACCACTGTAGCTATGTATCTATATACAATGACGTATGTATGTCAGCACACACAAGTCCACGCTCCGCCATACGACACCTATTTACAAACAGAACATTATATACAATGTTGTTTTAAATGTAAACTTTGATGTTATTAAAACATATTCATAACTCGTTATAAAAGCAAGCAATAAATTGGATTTAATCTAGACTGGTAGCGAAGCGAACGTATAAGTTATTAAGTATTTATGGGTCGTTGTGTTTTGAGCAATCAAGTCTAAAGCTAGTCAGTGACCTATTTGATAATGGTGTGATTACTTTGAAACAAGATCGCATTAGGGTTTTAACAAAACTAAGTTTTCATATAAATAGGTATTAGTATTCTAGACTCTTAGTATAATTTCAATGTAAGTCTATTAATATAATGTGAATGATTGACGCTATTCGTGGCGTAGGGACACAGCGTGCGACTGTAAACCCGACAGGTTGTGGGTTCCATTCCAGAGAAATGATATGATGCCTCGTGTTCTGGTCACGGTCTCATCACACATATTGAATATTTTCAGTTACCTCGCTCTAGTAGCGAGACATAGCACGGCATTGAGTTCAACCACTCAACACACAATGCCTAGAGTATTCGACAGAAGTGACTTAATGGGAACGGAGTGTTTTAACATTTGGTGCCCAGATTCCCTCTGTCTACCCTGCTGTGTGCGGGATACTCTTGACTTATGGTCCTATGTCTCCTAGGTGGGGCAGAGGGCCTCAACAGTGCTCCGCCATCGCGCTCTGTTCGCCTCGTCTCAGACCACGTTAGCCCAATTGCCTTCAGTCCCGCTGCCACTGTACCCTTGCCTGATGACTCTGTTTTTTTGTTTGTGGTGTCTATTCCATGTGAGGAGTGGCTTTTTAATTTAATTTAATTTAATTAAAAATAAAATACCAAGCCTATTTTAATACATGTCTAAGATCTTTAGTAAAATGAAAAATATACTAAAATACTACTTAAAAATATTAAAAAACATAACGAGATTATTGGACGGCCCTTTTTACATATATGAATTTAGTACAAAAAAGAATATACTAAATATAACTTTAAAGGGCTTTGCAAAAACGACTAAAAGTCATAAACTATTAGATATTTTAAAAATAATAAATTTAGAGTAAGATAAATTTCGAAGAATCAGTAGCGTCCTAACACAATTTGTTATAATTGGTTTTGTTAGATAGTAATTGCGAAATCCAAACAAACCTCAAAATAACGTCAGAGATAAATATAGATAACATTAAGAAATATTTTTATTTAATTTAAGACACAGGATGTTATGGTTATAAAAAATTTTAACGCTCCAACGCTAAAGGATACATCTGCATCTACAAACGTATATAAAATATATCTAAATAAAACGTCAGACACATTGTTTAAAAGAAATATTTAAAAATATATATATAAATTTAAAAAGAAATATAATTTTACTATTATTTTAAAAATTGGATATGGTCCAAAGTACCTAGAAGTAACACGGTGTGCGGTCGGCCTTAGTGATATTCTGACTCATGTGGTGAAAAAAAAAACTACCGTGACAATGTGTGAACAGAAACTAATGGGCACCGCCTTAGAGGACATTGTTGAAAGATATTTTATTGTTTTCAAACGTTATTTCCGAGAAAAACACCCTTTTGTATACTTGTTGTTGACAATCTTATTCTTTTTCTGTTTTATAACAAGAATTGTAACGCTACTTGTAATATAAACTTTTTAAGAAATATATTTTCATCTCTAATGTCATATAATTAATATGTATAATATTACACGCGATAACAAAAACAAAAATTATACAGCAGTTAATCCAGCATCCTCAATTATTTCCATCGTCAACGAAAGCAAATGTCAAATAAAAATTTTATTAAAAATATATGTACATAATCTGTGATAACAATTTTCAATGTGACGTTTAGAAATCAATTGGCGCGCATCCAGCACCGCACGCGCAGTTACCGATAAAATAAATCTTTGAGATTCATTACAACCATTCTGATGTCGCTCACCGTATAAATAGATTATGTAACGGCACACTTATGGACTCGATGTGTTACGAAATATAACTGTTTAACCTTACATTAGTTAATGAACGTTTAAGTAGTAACGTTAATTATATTTGTTGTGGGGAAAATCCGGTAAATATCCTAATTAATTTTGAGAAATCAAGGAAACAGGCATATTTGTTTGTTTAATTACTTGTTTAAAATCATTATAATTATTAATATTAATTATATATTTGTTAATTATATTTACAGCATATATATTTGCAATATTATGGTCATATACTTAATAAAATATTTATTAAGAAACATGTTAAGAACAAGCTTTCTAGATTTTTATTTCACACCCATATTAGGTGGACTTTACCAAAAATTTGTAATGTTCCATTTTGTAATTAACAACAATATTTCTATAATTAAATATAATCATATTTAATTCTATTGTCATTAGAAATGAAGACTCCAAATTTCAGTTCAGATGGACACTGAGAAGTAGGTCAAATTAAGCTTGCAAGATTTCACATACACTAATACACATATTGACACGGCAAGTCAAATAAAAGCTTGTAAAAATTAAACAAAAATATTTAAATGATTTTATTGTAAAATAATAGTATCTATAATAATATCAGTAGATAAAAAACTAAAAGATAAAACATAATTAGCACAAAGCATTAGTCAACGCACTTGTTTCCTCGCCGATCTAGGACATTGATCGAATTAAAAGAAAATAGTATCCAGTTGATCTTTTTATTTCAAGCTTAAGCAAAACCTGAAAAAATATTTAGAAAATGTTATATACACATTTAAATAAATACTAAAAACAAAATATATAAAATACTAAATGTTAAAGGAAAAAACAAAGCAATACTATATTTTCCAGCAAACAATTTTGGGTTTTACCAGTAAACCTCGACTTTCTACGGGTTTCACAAAGCAACGCAATCACGGAAAGCGACTCCTGCGCGGCTGACACACTTTCTTTCATTGTTTACACGTTTTAGTATTGCCATGCTATCAATACCTATACTTAATGTTTAAATACAAAGATATAGACAACTGACAGTTATGTTAAACACACTGTGGAAAAGTAAGAAGGGTCTAAGTGATGGTGGGTTTATTTCTCGATCAATGAATTGACATTTATATTTAAACGTTAACAAAGATAATTTCCTGAAGGAGAGTCGTGGCGCAGTAGCACAAGCGTGTGACTGTAAACATAACAGGTTGTACGTTTGATTCCCACTCGAGGAAACGAAATATTTAATGTTTTCATTTTTTCACATCTTCATTCTAGTGTCAAGGCAAAGCGCAGCGTTGAGCTCCTCCAGAATTTGGCGGAAAGTGGAGAGCGGAGTGTCTTAACGTAAGGCTCCCTCTTCCTACCCTGATACATGCGGGACACAGCGTGAAGCTAAGAAAAAATAGACAACCATTAAGTTATAGTTAAGTGAAACATATCGTGAAAAAGTAAGAGAGCTCTGTAGGTTCATTTCTCGAATTAATATTATTATATAAACATTTATAAGCATTATTTCCTGATACAACAGTGCGTTGGTTGCAGTCAACTAAAATGCAATCAAATCGAATTGGAGTAAGTTTTTATTTGTGAGAGATGAGGCGAAAAAAAAATTTAAAATATATTTTTTGGAAAAATCACAAAAAATAGTCTTTATAAAAGTTCAACTGGTCTAGTTCTAAAGTCCTAATAAAATGCTATAATTGATAAAAACTAGAGTCCTAGCGAAGTCGAGTGAAAGGCTACGGACCAATGATAAATATTACTGGTATAGTAACTAATGCTTATCTGTCACGGATAACTTGAGAATAGAAATATAATATCATTTATTTGTTAAGTATTTTGTTGTGTAAATTGTAAATCCAAAATTAATTCAAATTTAAAAGTACTTGTGCATATACTCGTATGTATGACGTATATGACGACACAATGAAGTCCTTAAATTTCTTTTATCCCTAATTATAATATAATATTATAGTTTGTTTGATTGAACACGCTAATCTCGGGAACTACTGCTTCAAATTAAAAAAAAATCTTTTGTGTTGGTTAGTCCATTTATCGAAGAAGGCTATAAGTTATATTGAACCGCATTTATTGCTTAGTTATTTCTATTTCACAAAGCTAGTGTGGTATATATAATAATATAAAAAAACTAAACAAGCGCCAATCAGGCTTGCTCGCCGAGGGTTCCATACCAAAATTGCAGGTCTCGAGCTTTTTCTGAAATTCAGGCTTAGCTTAGTAAGAGAGAGTCCTTTCATCTGATATCTCACTTGAAATATACTGATTTAGAAAAAGTGTAAAAATTTCGCGCCTTCTGGATAACGACCTGGAAAAAGACCTGATCGGTTTCCAGTAGGCACGTGTTCGAGCCCCGCTACGTTCAAATTTTTATACGTTTTCTAAATAAGTATTTTTCTTTCCTAAGTGTGGAATAACACTTTAAAAATGTAAAAAAACCTCACTTTAGCGTTTTTATTATCAAATTGTGCCGCCCTTTTAAGGCTATTATTTTTTAGGACTTAACCACAAATATATAGTTTCAGATTTTTTCCTGAACTAGTACTATCTGTAGATGATAGCTGTGAAATGTTATAATTCTAGATCACCCGGAAGTACCCTATTAATTTTAATTCCTTTTATAGTGTCCAAAAGGCGTTTTTATGCTACATAAACTGCCATATATTTCTTTTAAGTAAATGTAGAAAAAGTTTTTTTCAGGAAATCAAGCAATCGTAGATTTAAGTATATGGTTTGAATTTCAACTCGATATCTCCAAGCGTTCGTGAGATAAATGATCTTGACAGACAGACAGACGGACGGACAACAAAGTGATCTTATAAGGGTTCCTTTTTTCTTAAAAGGTACGAAATCCTAAAAACTGTTTTTAAAAAGTAGTAAACATTTAGATTTTTTGTTAACTATGTATTCAGATTCAATAAATCTGATAAGGTCGGCTTTCCATGCTTTTATATCAGTGTGTATTATATTTTTGTCTACCTATAGGCATTACATTAGTCTTCTCAATATATTATTTATTATTAGCATTTTATACTAATAAAAAAATAATAACTAAATACAACAATTCATTCTCATAAACAAACTTTAAAAATATCAAATTAATGTCCAGCACCCGCTTAGTCCTTGACACTGTGTTACAAACAATTGATAATTTACTTTATAAATAGATTTACTGCGAGCTTTGTGCGGCTAATTTATCAGCTTATAAACTATTATTTCCTTAAAAAATCGCAAGTTTTACAGCCACAATAAAGTACAATTAAATATTATGTTTTCGTTTCACGCTGTATCCCGCATATAGCAAGATACCTAGAGAACCTAGTTTTAAATTACTCCGTTTCCTGTATTTCGCCCTAATTTTCCAAGCATTGCGTTTTGAATAGCGGAATTCAACGCCGCAGTTTTTTTTGTTACCAGAGGAAAGAAATATAAGCTTAAAAAAAACATGTACAGTCAGACATTTTTAATGTATTTTTTTCTTTTTTTAGCCGTTTCTAATAAGAACAAGCAACTTCCGTTGCCCACTTTCTGCCGAATTCTGGAGGGATTGCATTTTTAGTGGTGAAACCATTCCGCGAGTGGGAATCAAACCCAGAATGTGTGACGTTTACACATTTAACATGTGCTTCGACTGTCCTCATACAAATGTACTTAACAAATGCTTAAAATATAATAACCACCACCAAAACTAATATATTTCATAAGTATAAGTATTTTCACTACAAAATTTATTTATTTACATTAACATTGAACAACCGGCCAGGCCAGTCATGGCGCAGGGGCACAAAGTGTGACTGTAAAATCGACCGGTTGTAGGTTCGATCCCTACTCGAAGAGATGAAATATTTACTTAAAGGAGACAAACTATTCCATACATTTTTGGGCCCAGAATGTAAAGAGATGAAAATGGTATGATTTAATACATTTAGGTACATCGTTCCCTTCCTAAAATCTGTATAAATTTTGGCAATCTGAGAGCTGAGTTATTAGAGATTTGATAAAAGTGAGGTTAAGCTCGCAGCACAATTTCTTGAATATCAATTTCTATAAAATATGTCATTACTGAGTTGTTTAAGGATTAATGTTTATTATTTATAAATATAACATATTTTAATGAATATTTTATTCTTCTTCTATTATTATTAAAATGTCATCTAAGAAGTGTGCAGGTGGAACTAAATTATTTTGGTACCTACCCCAACTAAGGTACCAAATAATATTCATAACATGAGCACAGCAGCCTACTATTCGTCTTTCTACAATACAATTGCAGTATTTCATAGCAATAGCTTCCCTTCTTCTACGAGAGCTGTCAAATAAAATGTAACAGAAATATATTTTCCTGCTTATATGTCGGGATTATATCACACTTCTAAGTAACCAGGTTGTGATGGTTTTCATCGTCTAAAGGTCGTCAGACTAGGGTATTGCAGTGTCCATTGGCTATCCTACAATTCACACAGCGATTCACATCTATAGCGTGGCGGTCATAAGATCCAAAAGATTTCAGAGTCTAATGGGGAAGCGAGGGTCGTACAAAGTAGACAGAGTCAAAATCCGAGAAAAACAAAGCAGTAGTCGTTGAAAATATCAAAGAAACGGGAAAACACTCAAAACGTCGATGCGTTATGACACGAACGTTATGACAGAAGCAAATGTTTTTTTTAATGTTTTTTATTTAATGGCCTGATTTTGCGATGACAAACAGAAGCAAAAATGCAAAAAATCATTAGACAAGGTGTGATTGTCAATCAGCTGTCACATCTCTGATTTAAAATATGATTGATTTTAATCGATTCGACGGATCTAAATCTTATTTTTTTCATTTTTCTCCACTTCCAGATTGTCAATTAATTTATTATTTGCTATCCTAAAAATAAATAAAAAATAGTTATTTTTTAGATCTTATCTCAATTCTTTACGTTTAGGCCCAAAAGTTTCAGTCTCCTTTATATTTCCATTTCTTCGCTCTGGTGTCATGGCAAACCGCGGCGTTGAGTTCTGCCACTCAACACGCAATGCCTCCAGAATTCGGCAGAAAGTGGGGAACGGAGTGTCTTAACACTAGGTTTCCTCTGCCTACCCTGCTGTGTGCGGGATACAGCGTGAAGCTGATTTCTTAACATTAAACAACACGCTAAAAACAATAAAAATATAAATTATAAAATATCATGAAAAACGAGACAATACTAAAAAATATTTTCCGTTAGAAAAAGATTTCCTTTATTCAGTCGCGTCCGTATCAGCGAAGAATCTTTCTTTGTTCAAAGACAAAGAAAACTTATACGTGCGCGTGCGCATGTGTGTCTTGTGTGTGTAGTAATCGTGTTATAATATTTATGAGTGTGTGTGTGTGTAACCCGCTTGATTAGTTCGTTACGTTTTTGGTACAAAGAAATGTTGCAATTAGTTATACCTACTGTTGTAATGTAAGCGTGTTGCGTTCCACTTTAATTTGAATAAAAACTGAGAAAATATTAAATGACTAATTATAATGAACGTTAGTTTTTGTCTTTGTACTTTTCAATGACAAATGCAGAACACAGCTATTATTTTAGCTTCACGCTGTATCACGCACATAGCAAGGTAGGCAGAGGGAGGTAGGAATATGATGTTAAGATTCTCAGTTCTAAAGAAGTATCTTAACTTCTGTTTCCCACTTTCCGTCAAATTTTGGAGGCATTTAGCATTCTGAAAACCAAAATCAAAATACTATTTTAATTAGGCCATTAAAAGCATTTTTGGATCGTCAAATTACGTAGATATTTCAGTAGTGTCAGTTCTTTAGAATGCTACCATCGTCTCGGAAGTCAGTTCAGCTGAGAAGAGACGGCTTAATGCTGAAATAATAGATACCTATTATACCTATTTAGGTGTTGCGCACACTAGTGGGACCGACGTTGGCACTAAACACGATGGATCTCTCTCTCTCTAGAAATTTGGCTATTTTAGTTCCTAAAATGAACCGCGGTGTTGAGTTACGCATTCAAAAAATGTCTTTGAGTCGAACAGAACGGGATATCTCGACACAAAACACAATCGTTGGCGCACACTATTCAATCAGTATAGATTAAACGTGAAGGCAAATAACACGTGCTTTATTACAATAATTTCATGGCACACAGCCTTCACAGTTTGACAAAATGAATATAAAAATTACTATATAAAAGAACTATAAAAGTTACAATATGTTGAATATATCTTACGTCGAAAATCTTAAAACCCCAATAAAATAAGATACGACTTACAATAAAAAGCAATAGTAACAAAACCCATACGCCTGTATCGTATATGGTCGAAGTCAATGACTCCGCCGAAAATATTCGAGGAAAGAATGGGGGACATCACTCATTGTCGAGGGCTGCGCCCGCACCGTACAGCCATGTTCATATTCTAATTTGATATTTTATGTCAATTTTAATTACAGTATTTATTCAATATAATTTTCGTTTCCGTTAATAATTAAAATATATTTTTTATTATGTGGAATCCAGCTGTGGTGCAGAGGCACAAGCGTGTGTGTGTGGTAAGCACGACAGGTTGTTGGTTCGTCTAATGCCTCCAAAATCCTCGGCGGAAAATGGGGGAACGGAGGTGTCTTAATTGAAACGGAGTGTCTTAATAATAGGTTCCCAGGTTCTCTCTGCCTACCCGGCTCCGGAATATTAATAATGTAAATATAATGAAGCAATAAAAATATTTCGGTTCTTTAACAAATAAGTTGTTCTATTTTCTTTCATTGTGGCGTTCCGAACGTGCTAGTTAAGCACTAATCACTTCGCCAATATCACGTTATACGGAGGACACACGAAGAAGGTTAAATGGTTAATAAAGAAATAATCATTTTGATTATTATTTTTTGATTATTTATTTTTCCATCAGTTGCGAACAACTGAAAATATTTAAATATTTAATAATTTAATCGAGCAGCAGCAATTCTTAGTAGATAGAGCTATAAATTGATACACAAATAAAAATATTATGATTATATAAAGAAAAATCTAGAACTCTTGACCTCATCGCGTTATCTTGTATATTGTGTTGTATGTGTTTTTTTACTGGATTTTTAAACCAAAAATAGAATAAAATATCATATCAACTTCTTATTTCGTCTTATTCGTTTCGTGTTAAAATTAGTAATGTAATTATTTGTTTAGTGACGCTCTAGTAAAATTTTTCTTGGCTTAGTATGTTTAGTTTTGCTAGTAATGGTGTCATGTGTGAGAACTTTGATGTGAGAGCCTATTAATTAAACACAATAACATTTGAACACATGGTTTTTGGTAATAAATTTAAAACTATGTAAGTAGATGAACTATGTATAATAATAGAATTCCTTAAATATATACTAAAATTATATCAGTCTGTTACTAGCTCGTTACTGAAAATATTTTATTTTGATTACCTATGTTCACAAAAATATGTATTTTATAAAATGGATATTAACAGTAGTATATATTAACAGTAGACGCATAAAATAATTGAAAGAAATACAAAGTTGCAATATTTAAAATCGCATTTAAATTTATACGATTTTTTTATAGGATGCTAAAAGAGGAAACTCTATAAAAAGCCAGACAAGATTTATCGTCAATTGTCCAAAGAACAATGTCAATTTTGACACTTCAATATGAGTTGGACGTAGCTGTTTTACATACAATCGTGCAAAACCATCCAGTTGTGACTGACTTTAAAACGCAAAAAAAAAACATAATATACCTAATTATAATATTTGTATAAAATTTCAAGAAAAACAATATTGTAATTTCGTGTACAAGTTTTTTTTTTCAAATACTTTTAAAATTATAAACTTACTTTTTTTTTTAATTTAAATACTAAGATATTTTTTAGTCTTTAAACATTTATTTAGAGGCCAGTCGCAGGGGACTGTATAAAGTGTGACTGTAAAACCGACTGGTTGTAGGTTCGATCCCCACTCGAGGAGATGAAATATTGACTTACATTTATATTTCCATTTCTTCGCTCTGGTGTCGAGGCAAAGCACATCGTTGAGTTCTGCCACAACATGCAATGCCTCCAGAATTTGGCAGAAAGTGGGGAACGGAGTGGCTTAACACTAGGTTCCCTCTGCCTACCCTGCTGTGTGCGGGATACAGCGTGAAGCTGTTTTTTTTAAACGTTAAGTACCTTTATAATATGTACATTGTAAATTTTTAGTACGTACGTGGGAATATTATTTGTTGATTAAAAATAACAAATATCACAGGACAGACGACTTCAATGATTAAATGTAAATATAAATGATAAAAAGTAATATTTATTCAGAATTTTGTGCTATATGTTAAAATAAACTAGTTAGTACCTTTTACTTAACCACAGTTAAAAATATTAATGTACGTGTATCATAATTCATACTTGAAATTAATATTATAAATGTGAACGTAAGTTTGTTCGTTATGCTTTCACACCAAAACTACTTAAACAATTCATTATTATGAGACTTTATACATATTTTTACAGGTAAAAGGAAGGTCATAAGAAATTTTAATAATAATAAAAAAATAAACAAAAAATAAATTATCCTTTGGCTATAATATAAAAACAAGCTTAAGCAAGGAAATCCGCGTTTGACTCTTTAGTATTTCTATAAAATAATGTCGTCTAAACAGTCCCGTGATGTCTTACCTACTATATACATACATACATGTTATGATGATGGCGCGGAGTGACGACCCGGCCATTCAACCTGACGACACCCGCCCAGCAGTCAATTTGGGTAATAACCGTAGTTACCGTCAAAAATGTAATTGAATGGAATTGAAGCTGCTATTGTAGTGAACAAATTAAAATTATTATTTTTTTCTTTCAAATAATTTCGTTATATATATATATATATATATNTATATATACATACATACATATACGTATATATTTTTTTAATTAGAAATTAATTATTTTTCTTACTATCTTTGTATCATTATATTGTACGGATATATATTACTTTCCACTCATTTAAAAATGGCTTGGATAGTGAGGAAGTAAGGAAAGTTAGCAAATGGACGCTGCATTGGCTAGAAGTACCTCATGTGAGAATATTACTAATATTTTTTAATTTTTAATTAAGTTTATCATGAATCAAAATTCGTTTCATTTTTTCTTTTTGATTGTCACCAACCAACAAACAACCATATTTATAATATTTTACAATTTAAACAATGCTTATGTCTCCTCACTATTGCTTAATTAATCTAACTGGAGTTTCTATAAGCCCATATCTAACGCCCAATATTAATAACCTATCTCCAACGTCAATCTTAGATTGTTTCATACATCTATCCAATCTAGAGATTGGATAGATGTATGAAACAATCTAAGATTGACGTTGGAGATAGGTTATTAATACTGGGCGTAAATAGGTACATAATGTCCGATAGATATACTTAGTTTACGATACGGCTATAATGTACTCCATGAAATGAAGTCAAGGCGAAGCTGAAAATTGTTCGGTGATTATATTTTTAATTTACATTATTTTTTTATTTTCGGTTCTCTTTCTTGATATATTCAGCTGGGCTTTAGACGTATGTTTTTAATGTAGGAAGTAGGTACTCAAATGCTGCGAGATGAAATCAGCGCTATGTACAAAAATACGGCTTCAGGCTGTATCCCACACATAGCAGCGTAGGCAGAGGGAACCTAGTGTTCAGACACTCCGTTCCTTACTTTCCGCCGAAGGCATTGCGTGTTGAGTGGCGTAACTCAATGCCGGGCTTTTGCCTTGTTGCCAGAAAGAAGAAATGAAAATATTAAGAAATAATAATTAATTCCACCGAAAGGGATTACCCTGGTGTAATATGGTCTTGTAAATATTTTTGCAATTCTACCTAGTACCAAGTTCCTGGTATTAGCGCACTCAATTAATTACTTAATGATAGATTAAATAAATATACAAAAAAAATAACTCGAGGACAATCGTGGCATAAGTGCATGTGACTTTAAAATCGACTGGTTGTGGGTTTGGTTTCTCCATTCGAGGAAGTGAAATATTTATTTACATTTATATTTTCATTTCTTTGCTCTTGTGTCGAGGCAAAGTGCGGCGCTGAGTTCCACCACTCAACACGCAATGCCTCGAGAAATCGGCGGAAAGTGGGCAACGGAGTGTTTTAACACTGGATTTCCTCACCCTACCCGGCTGCGTATGGGATACAGCGTGAAGCTGAATATTTTATTTTTTTTCAAATAAACGTACTTCTATTAAGTAATTTAATCTTATATTACACTCTCGTATCATTTCATTTTAAAATAGTCATCACAAAATAAAATAAGATTGTAATAATATGTGACGTATAAAGTATTTTTTTATATCAATAGATTACACCGTCTTAATGGTGGTAAAAAAAACAACGATTGTTTCTCATATCTTTTGTTATATCTTTTGACGAATTGTTTATACGATTAATGATTATATATTGTAAAATTATATATAATAAAATTATATATTGTAAAATTTCCAATTTTAATGTTTATATTGCAGCATTTTTTTATTGGAAATAGAGTTTTGCAGATTTTTTGTTTTTTATGAGATAAAAACAGCTTATCAGCCTATCCATAAAATTTGCATAGATTATTTGGTTATTAATATTAATCTATTTATGAAACTTAAGAGATTATAGTTGACAATCCCAAACTGTGTGCGAAACCATGTTTGTGTGTTATCTTATCATTCTGCTATCTCGTAGATTTAATACCCACGTTGCAGCTTCGGCAGCTTACATCGACTCTCGGTGATTACTTGAATTCTTAATATTTTTGAAAATGGATGGCCGTTTAATAATATATCCTGTGATATTTTGTTGTATATTTTGTATATATAAAATCAATTTAACGCTGTACCTTGCTATATATCGCATATAGAAAGGTAGGCAGAAGGAATCTAGTGTTAGGACACTCTATTGTCTGTCCCTCCCCACTCAGCGCCAATTTTTGGAGGCATTACGTGTTGAGTGGCGGAATTCAACGGTTTTGTGCCTTGGTGCCAAAGCGAGGAATTAAAAATTGTAATAAAAATAATCCATTCCCCGACTGGGGATCGAACTTAGAACCGTAGCGTTACAGTCACACCTCATATACATTTAAAATATTGCTTTGAAACCTAATATAATGTGCTTGGTCAAATTACCTGTAGCATCGCCGCTCTTTTTAAATTGTAAAGAATGCCACAACTCCAGGTTACCTACTGTAGGTAATTCTTAATGATGATTATGCATATCGATTCTAGATGATAAAAAAAACAAATAATAGTTTTTTTTATTTGAACGTAAATTCATTTATTGTTTTTATTATTATTTATTATTTATGTTATTCCAGACTTAGGAAAGAAAAATACTTATTAGGAATACGTATAAAAAATTGAACGTAGCGGGATTTGAACCGGCGCCTCTTTGGAAACCTTCCAGGCGCTCTGACAAAATAAAGATTACAAGATATACGTTCTCATAGAGCTACGTCAAAATTCTTATACGCTTGTTACAACTTATTTTCATTTATTGTTGTTAGAAGGCTTAAGTTAACTTAAGCCTTCAAAAAACAATACAAAGTAATAATTAATACAAGGTATATTATTAGTACTCCCAAAGTAGTAGACTTACCGTATATTAAGTATATATATAAAAAAAAATATATAATAGATATATTATTTTAAAATTATATTTTTTCTTACATATTATTCCTAATGTTATTTTTATTTTAATGTAAAAAAAATCTCATCGTTAACATACTTTATGCAAATAAAAGTAAAGAATAATATGATTTTTTGTATTGTTTTCTTGTCTTTGTACTACACTATTTCTTATCTTTGGATTCTTTTATCTTTATCTTTAAGCACTTCCCGCCCACAAAGTGATAAGGTAGGGTAGCGGAACTGAACGACGCACGTTTTCTAATATAAAATAAGAAAATATCTACGTCGTTTTTTCCTAAAGGGAAATGAAACCACAAGTATCGTTTACATATGATCATGATTCGACCCCCATCTAAAATTTATACATTATGCTAATATTATAAATGTGAATGTAAGTTTGTTTGTCCTCGCAGAAACTGCTCAACCGATTATCATGAAACTTTGTACACATATTCTTAGAGGAATTAAGGACACATAAGAAACTTTAAAATAAATATATTAAAAAAAATCTTTGGCTCTAATATTAAAATAAGATTAAGCGAACGAAGCCGCGTTTGAGTCTGTAGAATGTATATACATATATAAAACTCTTCCAGTACTGATTTACTGGGAGAAAACAACTGTATAGTTTAATTTTCTTAGTATGTGAATAAAATTTCAATAAAATATCCAATCTTTAAATTTATGTCCAATTTATTAGTAAAAACACAACTGGACGTATTCAAACAATTACAAGGGAAATGTTTGTAGAGAGCGATTACCTCTTGACCTCTGCAGCGCGTCAAGGGCGATGCCTTTTTGTCGTTTAAATTTGTGGTTAGTTCTACGTTTTTTTATTTGACTGAAACATTATAAAAAATACTTATTATTAGGATATGTTTGAGATATTTTTATTATTTCATATTTTTTCTTTTGTAAAAGTTTTAATTAGTACAAAAATATATATTATAGGTAAAAACAATAAAAACTCAAGAAACAATGTTTTAAATTGTAATATTCATCATGATTATCTAATAAAGAAGATATGACTGAAATGTCTCCGTATCCCTCACATAGCAGGGTAGGCAAATGGAATCTTGTAACCTAGTTTTAAGACACTTCTGTTCCCCACTTTTCGTCGAATCCTGGAAGCATGGCGTGTTGACTGGCAGAATTCTACGCTGCGCGTTGCCTCGATACTAGATAAATGAAATTAAAATATTTCATTTCCTACTGTAGGAATCGAACCCACAACGCCCCAGCGCCACAACTGGCCTCAATTTTATTTCAAAGCAAAATGTTTAAAAATATTAAATATTTTTAAACATTTACATTTACATTTGTAAGAAACTTCGAACTTTAAAGTAAGTTTTATTTCAATATTTACCGCTACAAGACGTTTTCGCGTTTCGCAATAAAGAAGACGATTGCGAATATGTAATTGTGCTGGGTATCCTTAACGGGAAGACGCGTGGGCGGCGTCGAACGAACCTGCTCAGCTTTCTCTGCCATTTTTGTTTGCTAATTTTTATTATATGAAAAAAAACTTTATAACACTCATAGAATATAAATAAAACTACTTTTTGCTGAGTTTTGCCGCCTCTGCTTTTACTTTATACGTATTTAATGTCGATATGTCAGATTGTTTTTTTTTTCTTAATGGCAATGAGTATTATTGAAATCAAAGTGAAATAAAAAATTACAAAACAATTTTTTATATAAAATATAAATAGTAGAACTAATAAGGTTCCATTATTGCAATTTTATATAGTTTTTAAACACATAGACATATATTTTTGATTTCTTATAATAATTTATGTTGGTAAATTTAATTAAAAAAGAAACGTAAAATAGGCTTGTGCCAATTTGTCAAATTTTACTTGCGTTGAGTTGTGTTCTATATTTCTATATTAAAAGCTCTTTTGATTTTTTTTATTTTTTCTATAAACTCGGTTTCGGTAAATATATTCAAATAAAGCATGAGTAAGAAGCATCAAAAATCAGAACAATAAGAAACAAATTACAAAAATAGACCGACTTGTAAGAAAGTGAAATTGGACTAGGCATACACTAAGGAAGTAAGAAAAATCCAAGAGACGATACTTCCATTCCTCACTTTACGCCGAATTCTCGAGGCATGAATAGCAGAACTAAACGCCGAAATATAACGCCAAATGATTGACTTAAACATATTAATCATTAATCTTTATTTAACATTTATTTTATATATACACATACTTTTTCTATTTAAACAATGTAAAATGAAACAAAAGCCATCATATAGCACCGTGTACGAGTGAGAAATGCAAATAGCGCGGAGTCAACATTTTCCACGAACACTACGTTATCCGATTATATTGCAAGATACTGCCTACTTTCCGGTATTTCGTGTTCATTCAAGATATAATGAGGAAGTTACCTATTTACTCAGAACTGTGTAGTATATGATAATTGTGATTTTTTTTTCTATATGATTTTCCGTATTTAGAATACCAAATTACAGTATTTTTTAATGTTACATGTAATATGATTCACGTTACGTATTAATTTTTGATAGCGTTTTATCAGTGTTTTTTGTATTTAGTATTAAAAAAGAGGAACTATATTTAATTAAAAAATACTTATTTTCAACAGTTTTAAGGAAAAACTGTTGACAATAGGTATTTTTAAGTGAAAATGAAATTGGTGTCCGTCAAGTCACGGCAGAGCGTTCGACTGTAAATACGACAGTTGTGGGTTCGATTCCACTTGGGGAGAGTTAATTAATTTCATTTGTCTGGTTTAACTTGATTTAACTGACTCATCGTTGAGTTCAGTGAGTTCTGGCAATAATTCACGCAATGTTTCGAAATTTGGTCGGAAAGTGGGAAATGGAGTGTCTTAATACAAGGTTTCCTCTGCCTACCCTGCCATATGCGGGATACGTCATGAAGTATACAAAAACAAAAACAAAAAAAGAAATAAATTGTTTTGTTAATTGCATTTAAAAAATTGCTACATTATTTAGTTTCTACTGTTTAAAGTCATTTCGATTATGATAAAATAATAATATAAGTAGTAAATAGATAACTAAACTGAGACATTCGGTTGTAGTCTGTCACAAGAACAAGAGATTGTGCAAGGCTGTAGAATGGGGCCGTTTCCGAGACAGCCAGACACTGTTAAATTTCGTAAAATTTAACCTATAAATAAGAGTAACACGTGGTCTTATCAAAGAACAGTAAAATCTTGTATAGGTCTATGGTAAAATGTATAGAAATAAATATAACATTTATATATTTTTGTTTCATTTTCTTTTAACATATCTTCTGATATACATATCTTACTATGTTATTTATTTATCTTTATTTTGATATCTTCTGCCTTCTATTACTACTTTTGATCATAGAACAATCGTAGTCCTCAGTTAATAAAAGTTTATTCTTAAATAATTTATACTTATACATGACATACTTATTCGTGCCAAGGCCAGTCGTGGCGCTTGTGCCCCACAAGCGTGCGACTGTAAACGCGATAGGTTGTAGGTTCGATTCCCAATCGTGGGAATGAAATATTGAATATTTTCATTTCCTCGTTGTGACCCTTGGATGTTGTGCCGCGTTGAGTTTCGCCACTCAACATGCAATACCTATAGAATTCGGCGGAAGTGTCTTAATGAATACGGAGTGTCTTAATACTATCTTCCAAGGTTCTCTTGCTTAGACTACTATGTCCTTAAATCTTATTTTTTATTTCACACGTCTCACGTACATAATTATGTTGTGGTGTAGAACTTGTCAAGATTTTAGGCATTAGTAGGTACTAATCTTAGCTTAGGTTCTTTGTAGAGTTGCCCAATATCATGTTTAGACTATCCATTTAAGGAACACATTCATAGGAATATTTTTTAAGATTATTATGTAATATTATGCTGAGAGAGAGAGAGATGAGTACTTTCAATCATAAATAAATTAAATTATAAAACATAAAAAAATTAAGAAATGTAAAGAGAAACTTTTGTACATAATCATAATAACATAAATTGAAATAATTAAACAATTAACATAAATAGTTATCGGACATTTCTTGAATTTATTTAAAAAAAAAGCTTTAAATTTTTTATTTAATCTCGAACGTAAAGTATGGAACGTGCAAACAAAAATGCGGTCACTTCCGGAACCACACTTAAAATATCAGTCTTTAGTAAGATTAATTTAACTAAATAAAAAAAGAATACTATAATAAATGTACATAAATGACTAATGATTTATAGAAACTGCTTGCTTGGACGGTGGTAATCTATTCAAATTTTACTGTGAATTAAATTTTACATCTTTTAAAATGTAATTAAAGGGCAATAGGTTATAAGCGATCTCTAAATTAACGTAAACAGATGTATAGTATCCTCGAGTAGGAATCGAATCCACAACCTGTCGCGATCTTCGCATGTTCTTTCTTCGCATGTGTTTCTGCGTCACGACTGGCCTCCCTATAACATAACCATAAACAAGTTAAATATTAAAATTTATCACAAAAACACGCAAACGTATATTCTAATTAAAATATAGTCAAAACGAAGCGTTTTCATGACGCAATGAGTTTGAGAGCATGTTTCTATATAAATACGGAGAGATGGTTGTTAATTGATTTGACTGTTTGATGGTTGTTATAACATTTTAGGTGAAAAGTAAGAAAGATTTTCTTTAATTATTAAAACATGTTTGAAGTAAAGTTTTAGTTAGGTTATTCCACACTTAGGAAAGGATATTTTTTGTTTAAAATTGTCAATTAAAAAGTTATACTTATTAAGAGAACGTATAAAAATTTGAACGTAGCGGGATTTGAATGTACACCTCTTGGAACACTCCAACCTCCTTCGACGGTGAGGCACGGGTACAAAACCGCTACTTAAAATTCTTATACGGTTTCTAAATAAGTATTTTTTAAATTGTCGAGGCCAGTCGTAGCGCAGAGGCATAAAGTGTGACTGCAAAATCGACCGGTTGTGAATTCGATCTCCACTGGAGGATATGAAATATTTATTTTAATTTATATTATAATTTCTTTGCTCTGGTATCGAGGCAAAGCGTGACGTTGAGTTCCGCCACTCAACACGCAATGCCATGGAGTGTCTTAACACTAGGTTCCCTCTGCCTACCCTGCTGTGTGCGGGATACAGCGTGAAGCTGATTTAATTGTCAAATGTGAGTAAATTAAATATAAAATAACAATTCGCGCTTCTTGGAATTCGTTGAAGTGCTCTTATTTTTAAGCATATACCCAGTTATTTCGAACTTTTTCAACCCTCAATGGATGGATGGAAAAGTAATAAAAATCTCGTGAACAAAGCAGGAACCAGCTAACAGCTTATATAATTGGTTGATTATCCAATTTAAGATGTTTAATGGAATTCATGTTTTTAGAAACTAGATTAAAAATGTTATATAACTTCATAAACGCATAAGATTTGCATTCTACTTTACTTTATGTTTCACTTTTAACATAACCTAAAAAAAATAGTTAAAAAAAACGAGAACCTAATGTTAGCAATCCATACTCTATTTCCACTTTCCGCCCAATTTTTAGAACTAAAGGAAGCGCTTTTTCTTTTTACGAATGGGTAGAGTCCAGCGCAGTGCTGCTGCGCCACTGCGGCCTTAATAAATTAAATTTATAAAAATATAATAAAAAGGCATAATACATTTTCAGTGTTCCGTACCTTTAAAGAAGAAAGGAACCCTTACAACATTTTCTGGTCCGTCCGTCTGTCTGTCGCCTTTATCTTAAGAACGCTTGGAGATATCGAGAAATTCAAACCATATACTCAAATCTACGGCTACATTATTTCCTGAAAAAAATGTATATTTCGACATTACAAAGGAATCAAAATTAATAGGATATTTCCGGTTAAATTAGAATCATGAAATTTGGCAACTAGCATCGACATGTATTACTAGTTCACGAAAAAATTTGAAACTATACATTTGTAGTTAAATCCTAAAAAAAAAATAGTTTTAAAAGGGGGGCAAAATTTGGTATTAAAGCCGGTAGTACGTATCAGATGAAAAGGCTCTGGCTAAACTAAGCTTAAATTTCAGAAAAGGCTTAAAATCTTAAATATTTGTACGGATCCGACGGTGGACGAGCCTGATTTGCGCTTTTTGCATAATGTTAAAATGATGTTAAGATTATATATAACATTTTAACTACACATTAGAGTATAAACGATTATAATAACAGCAAAGATTAGAATGTCTCTTTATATTTTCAAGCAAAACCGGGTCACATCATTAACTAGTATAGTATTTTATACATATGAACATGTCTGTCAGCATATTGCGAGCTCAGTTCGTGACATGGGCGACATTGTCCTTTCCTCAGTGGGTCAAGGCGCAAAGGCCGCGCCCGCGTGTGCTTTAATTTTACTATCTGCTAACATTTATATTATAATTAAATTACTATAAATTAACGTAACGTAACGACGGTCGTAGTGGCTTAAGGGAAGTAAGGTGTGACTGTAACACGACGGAAGGGGGTTCTTGGGGGAAAGAATTATTATTTATTAATATTTTCATATCCTTGCTCTGGTGTGCGGTGTTGAGTTCCGCCACTCAACACGCAATGTCGGGAAAAAATCGGCGGAGAGTGAGGAACGGAGTGTCTTAATAATAGGTTCCCTCTGCCTGGATAGAATGAGGCATTACTTGTTGAATGGCGGAACTCAACAAAAAAAAAACTATGATAGTTTTATCTTAACAATAGTATTATATTTTTTTAACTAGAACTTTCTAGAACCAATTCATTGTTTAAACGACTGGTTCAATTTTTCTTATCTATTTGCCTATAACAAGCTGTAAGTTTAGTGGACACCGCAACTCCTAAACAAATATGTCTGACTCACGCTATATCCTACAACATTTGATTTACATACAACTATTATTATACAACCTTATTTTATAATAATAAGGTCTATTTTCGTGTTTAAAATTATTATTCAATTGTATTTAGTTTTGGTTTTCATTTATAAATTGCAATTTGTATCGCTTGACCCATTTGTTGGACTCCCCAGTGTGTTGTCGTAATGTTGATGCTGAACTAATCGATAAGTAATTGCTTGCTATAATTATGTAAAGTATGTAGTGTAATAATACATTTTAAGATTATTAATAAAACCATTGTAATATTAATTAAGGAAAACAAGAAAAGAGAACCGATGGGCATTGGGACGGAAAGGTTGTCGAGTGGCGGATGGGCAAGCGCGCAGTAAAGTGCGCAGGAAGGCACTGGATGCAGCTGCCTGGACCGATCGGCGTAGAGATCCTTGATGCAACCCTATGTCCAAAGGTAGGCGTCAAAGGGCTGACACGATTAATATAAATTAGGTTGGCTGTGGATTCATTACTTTTATAGAATACGTGAAATGAGTATCTCCATAGACATGAACACAGTTTGCTGTATTAAAGCTTTATCCCGCAGATAGCAGGTATATGGTATACAGTATATAAAACATAATGTTATCATTCCGCTATTCCCTTTCCGGCCAAATCAATGAAATGTATGGAGCATTTTATTGAGTGTTGAGTAGCGGAAGTTAACGTCGCGCTCTGTCTTCACAGGATGAGGAGGTGAATTTATCTCTCACAGTGTAATTCCAACCTACAACCATCTCGTTTACAGTCAAGCACTATTCCACAGTGACACTATGTCCTCTATCCATATTTACCAAATATATATAATTAAACAAATAAATATAAAGATCTGGAAAGTATCATGATGATTGCAGGATATAGCGTGAAGCTAAAAAAAATATAAAATTGACAGAAAATATGTCCTCGATTTTTTTATCCCTGTCCCACATGAAACAAAATAAAAAGATAAAACCATAAAACAAGTGAAACATTCTTTATTAAATAATTTTTCATACTTGAGTGTAATAAGGAAATATGAATATAAATAACTATTTAAATATTTAAAATAAAATTTTTACATTATAAAGTACAATATAAATAAAAAATCGTGATAATACAATATCAGACATGTTTTATTTCCTGTTCCTTACAAAAATAGTATTACACAAGAACATTAATCATTTACAAGGATGAAAACTGTTTACTCTATAGACTGTTAGACGTTTGTATCAAAATTCACAAATTATAAACAAGTCGTTGAGGCGAGTCGCGGCGCAGGGCACAAAGTGTGACTGTGAACGCGACTGGTTGTGGGTTCGATCCCCGCTCCACGATATTAAATATTTATTTAAATTTATATTTCCATTTCTTCGCTCTGGTGTCTCGACACCAGCCTTTGCCTCGGCAAATCGCGACGTTGAGTTCCGTCAGTCTCCAGAATTCGGCGAAAAACGGGAAACGGAATGTCTTAGCACTAGGTTCCCTCTGCCTATGCTGCTGTGTGCGGGACACAGCGTGAAGCAGATTTAATTTCGAAAATCAATTCGTTATTTCGCGTCTCCTGTTAAAATGGAACGTTATTATTTGCTTGCTAGTGGCCTTAACGTGGCTTCGTTCGCTTTAATTTATTATTTTAACATAGCCAAATTATGTAAAAATTGTAGCCTGTTTTTTTTTTTAGATATAAGCCTTATTACTGTGAAGTTTCATCTAAATCTGTTCAACAGTTTTGGCTTGATAGTGGAACAAACATTTATCCTCACAAACTACTATTAATAATAGCAGTCTTAAGCTTTAAACGCAATGTTGAGGAAATCATTATATTTGAATAAATTAAATTAAATTAAATCAGCTTCACGCTCAGGGTAGGCAGAGGGAACCTAGGATTAACACACTCCGTTCCCCACTTTCTGCCGAATTCTGGAGGCATTACGTGTTGAGTGGCAGAACTCAACGCCGCGCTTTGCCTTGACACCAGAGCGAAGAAATGGAAATATAAATATAAGTAAATATTTCATCTCCTCGAGTGGGAATAGAATCCACAATCAGTCGGTTCTACAGTCACACTTTGTGCCACTGCGCCACGACTGGACTGATGAAAATTGAAAATTATTTAAATATAAATAATTGTCAATTTGAGTGTAAATGTGAGTGTAAAAGTAGTAATAGGTTCCCTTACCCTTTGCTGTAATGCAAAACGTAAAGTAAAAAATAAAATATCTCATAGATTTTGTAACATATAATAAATTAAGGGTAATTTAGTAATGTTTGCTTTTTCTTTCATATTGAAGCATCTTCCACTCAATCACTTTTCACTTTTGATTTATTTTATATACATTATGGGTGTATTAAAACATATATCTACTTTATAAAAGTAATCATTTGGGGAACCCTCTAAAGTTTACTGTTTTATTTTAAACAGTTGCCAAGTGCGACGCTATGACGATCATATCAGTAAAATAGCTTTACTTTAATAAAATAGTATTTATACAGCTTGCTACCTACTTGATCAACAATCTTATTTTAATTATTTTATGCATTTAAAGTAATAAAAACGTGAAAAGTACCTATACAATTTACAAATATGATATGTAAAAATATCATACTATTGATTTTTAATAACTAGATGTAGAGATATTATTTACTTTTGAAATACCTTAAATAATGCATAAAGTCGTATTTATAATTAGGATTTATTTATAATTAGGATTAAATAGTTAAAGAGACCATCTATTGTAATTTTTATTAAAAAAAACATAGGTACTAATGTTCAAAACAAAAATATTAAAATAGCATAATTTTTTTAAATGTTAAACATAATACAAGACTCCATAAGAAATATTACATAACATAATCTACAATGTAGATTCCTAATGCTTCGTTAGATGTCAAAATTAATCATAGACAAGGAAAACAATGTTCACTGCTCAAGGTGAGGCCGCGAGTGAATATATTACTAACAAACACAACAAAGCAGGTACAGCATCTGCTTTAATATATTTGAAAGCAAAATAGATTTTTCACTATAAACGAACGTCAATTTTTTAAATGTTTTTGTATTTGATGTCTACAGATATTCCATTAAATATTTCCGTATGATATTGTCCTTAACCTTATGACATTGTTTTAACCATAACTGACTTAGAATAAATTTAAAAAGAGCGGAAACCAAAATAATTTAAACACAGCCAGCCACCCTCAGTGGGATCGCTAACAAATCACAACATAGCTTGCAAAATTAGTCACTTCCATAGATAACTAAAATTATTTTTATTATTTAGTTATCATCCCCCACCTAGTGCCAAATTAGCCTTAGTTTTTGACTAATTTTAATACAGGGTCAGAAATTTATTATAGTCAAGTTCTATGATTTTCACGATTACTATACATTTTAAATTAAACTATTTAACGTATAATACTAAATACATATATGCGATTAATCCGGTAAAATAGTTTAATCTAAAATTGATCATCAGCTTCACGCTGTATCCTGCACACAGAGGGGTAGGCGGAGGGAACCTAGTGTCAAGACACTCCGTTGCCCACTTTCCGCCGAGTTCTGGAAACATTGCGTGTTGAGTGGCGGAACTCAACGCCGCGCTTTGCCTCGACACCAGAGCGAAAAATTGAAAATATAAATGTAAATAAATATTTCATTTCATGGGATCGAACACACAACCAGTCGATTTTACAGTCACACTTTGTGCCTCTGCGCCACGACTGGCCTCAAAAATTTGATTATAGTTACTTTCAATCGCAAACATGGCAATAGTGTTCACATTTTGTCGTAATATCATGTCAACGTCGTGCCAGTTTGATAATTAACTCACTAAAATTACTATACTACTATGTGTACAAGATTTAACACCATATCATTATAACTCAAGGCGGTGAAGCAGGATCGTGAGGTTCGGTTTTGTTCTGTCATTGTATCACGCAAAATGTTAAATTAATTTAATTCTCTATTCTTAAAGATTTTAATAAATATTAAAATTTAAAATATTTTTATATATGTTTACAACTAGATACTTTAAAGAATGAGAAGAGAATTTTAGCTATTCTTTCTCTATCTAATTTAATAATTTTTACGAAAAAATGGAACAAACATCCATCCTCACAAAATTTTACATTTTTAATATTATAAGTAATAGTAGAATGTAGTAGGATATTCTTTTTTATGTTGAAGATGGACAAAGTAAGTTTCTACCAGCTAACATAAATTGTTAGCACTCAGTGGTGGGCAATAGCGACGTACTACACTAGGTTCCTAGGTTTTGTAATAGTTAATTAAAATACGTAAAATGCATGATAATATTAGATCTTTAGTAATGAAATATTTAACAATAATAATTCTTAAATCCAGCTCCAGTGTAAGACACTTCGTTCTCCACTTTCCACCGAATTTTTGAAGATTTGTGTGTTGAGTGAGCGAAACTTAACATCGCACTTGGTACCAGAACCAAGAAATGAAAATATTAATAAATAATAAATATAATAATTCTCTCGAGTGGGAATCGGACGAACAACCATCGCGTTTACAGGCACACGTTTGTGCCCCAGTACCACGACGACCCCAATTTTATTATATCTGAAATAATACGCTTTAAATAAATGAGTTTTATCAAAATCTATAAACAGGTATAAATACCGGGCCTTATCTGAAGAAACATTGAGGTTGTGTTTACTTGAATTGGTAAAAACATGCTAATTTATTTAGCATTGACTCAAAAACAGATGCGATCGATTCATTGTTTTTGTTGATTTTCATTTTTAAAAACATGAATTAATGATTTACAAATAATGATTTATTTCGCCTTAAAACTATAAAATTATATAAAAGATGGCTGTGGATTCAGTAGTAACACTGTAAAATATATAATATTTTTTTCACGATTTCACGCACATAGTAGATAGATATATAGATAGATAGAGGAGGAGGGACCCTGGGAACCTAAATTTAAAAGCTAGACGAAAAACCCACAAGTAATAAGCTCATAGGGAATTGAACCCAGTCTTCAATGGTCTTCATTTCTAAAATACTTTTATTGAGGTTATTTTGCTACGTATTGAGATTTGTAATTAGTACTTATAAGTTTTGACTCGGGGAAGCTACGATATTAGTTAAATTTTGTATCGTCAGCTGTTTATTTTGTTTTCTTGCTTTTATTCTAAATACATAAATAATAATAGAACATAATCCATTACATAAACGTGTTCACATACAACACACGGCCGTGTCCACAGCCACACCCCATTTTAAGATAGACGTACGTCAAAAAAATTCAATAATATTAAAAAGTTAAAGAAGTTTTTGAACAATACAAAACCTCATTCAGTCGTAGCGCAGTCATATTCTTTATGAATGTGCATGTTCAGTTTTAATGTAAGTAACTGAATACAGATTTTGAGGAATGCAAGGCGCTAATGGCTTTGGCAATTTCATATTTAACTGTTATTTAAAAATGTCTGCACAAGTGCGTTGTTATATATGTCGATTTTGTTTTTATTTTAACGCATCCTCTGGACTTAGCTGTGCAGAAAAAAAACATGTAAAATGTTATTTCGTTTTATACTTTTATTTATTTGAGCTTTATACCTCGCTTTCATATAGGTAGGCAGAGGAAATCTAGAGTTACAACCTACCGTGTGTGGGAGACACATCATTCAATTTCCGACACTAGGAAATCGAATCCATAATCATCATTAAAGTAAGATAGCATGCTACGCCGCTGTGCCACGAAGGACTCATATAATATGATGGTATAGTAGAAATATATAAATATACAATTGGAATTCTGTGTGGAGATGCCTAGCTCAGCTACTTGGACACAAAATAAACACATCTTATAGTTTCATTTACAAAAAATTTTATTAAACATTTTCTTTTATTTAATATGAACAGATCCATTTTGTGTTTTATGTGTATGCACACATATGTTTAATAAATATGTTTCAACAACCTTAAATAAAGGTAAAATTGTTAAATGTTGATGTAGTAAAAGAATTGCATAACATTTCATAAAATGTGATTATAGCATGTGAAAATTACGGCTTCTTACGGTATTATTATTATTTTTCATGAAATACGACTAATACATTTTGACAGCCACACTCTCAGACATCAATTATGGTTTAATTGATATTAAGTACAAAATAGGCCGTTTGGTGGCGCAGTGGGATGGCGTCTGACCGTAAACGCGATGGTTATGATTCCGATCCCCATTCGATTTAGTAATTATATTTTAATTATAATATGGTACTGCATACTCCGTAAAACCCGAAATTATTCGAAAATTGAGCACATCGGAGTGTCTTGACACTAGCTTCCCTCAGGCTACCCTGCTATGAGTAAAAAAGCGTGAGGCTGCCAAAAAGTTACAAATACGTAAAAATACATATAAATTAATTCTTTGCAAATACGTTAATGTTAATATTCAATAACATTTAGAGCGAAGAAACTCCACATATTATTTGCCTTTGCCTATAGCTACTTTAAAACATTTTTAAATAAGTTAATTAGAGAGCAGTCGTCGCGCAGGGGGAGGGTGTAAAGGCGACAGTTTGTGGGTTGGATCCCCACTCGATGAAATGAAATATTTAATATTTTCAATTCTTCACTCTGCTGCCGAGGTAAAGAGTGTCGTTAAGTTCTGCCACTTAACACGCAAATCGCAATCTCTAGAATTCGACGGAAAGTGGGGAACAAAGTGTCATATCGTTAGGTTCCCTCTGCCTACCCGGCTATATACGGCATAAACCGTGAAGCTGAAAAAAAATAACTTTCCCTACACTTTAAAACATGTTTATACAAGTTAATTTTTTTTTCGAATAATATCGAAATGCATTTCGTGTATTCGTGCCCTCCAAAGCAGAAAGTGTGCTTAAAGGTGAACAAGGTCAAAGATACGAGTACGTCTTGTAAGAAACCTGTAGTTTTTAAATGAAATTGCGTCGTATATTGGAAAAAAATCAACGCAATACAAACTTGTTTAATGTGTTTTTACTATTTTTTTTTCACTCTTTCTTTATTTATTCTACTATTATATTTAATAGAGACTCATCAAATGTGGCTATACTAATTTTTATATAATATTATAGCCTAAGCATGTATTTTTTTTAATAAAAAGTATCCTATGTTCTTTTTTATACCTCTAAGAATATGTGTATTTAATAGAGACTAATCAAATGTGGCTATACTAATTTTTATATAATATTATAGCCTAAGCATATATTTTTTTTAATAAAAAGTATCCTATGTTCTTTTTTATACCTCTAAGAATAAGTGTACAAAGTTTCATGATAATCGATTATGTAGTTTTGGCGTGAAAGCGTAACAAACCATCTTACACTCACATTTATAATATTAATTTAAAAAAAGTTTTTTTAAAAATATGTTAAAATTTACTGATGATTGATGACATATCATGGAGATATCTAAAAAACTATTTTTTTAAATAAGTCTAGATGCATGTATTACCCAAAATGTAATATTGAGAAAAATCGATATTTGTAAATGAGTGAAAATGAGAAACGGTTTCATAATAAATCATTAGCCTTCTGCTACTTAAAAAGCGAAATAAAACATATACGAGTATATATTTAAAGAATTTTCTAAGGAAAAAACTCAATAAAATAGGAACGGTTACAAAAAAAATAATTAACCTTAATGAGATTAAAGTAATTTGAAATTTCAAATTGACACATATTTTTTTGCAGCTTTACGCCGTTTCTTGTATAGTAATGTAAGCAGGAAGAACCTGGTAACAAGACATTGAGCTTTGAGTAACGGAGCTCAGCGACTCGCTTTATCTTAACATAATAGAAATTTAAAAAAAAATACGCCAGCAAAGAAAATATCTCCTGATGTGCCCATGACCATAGCGGTATTAAAATTTTTCATTCAGTGGTATCGCGTATTCGCGTTTACAGTACGGTCAACGAGTCGTGGCCGCTCTGAAGTTAGATTTTCTGAGGCATTGCGCATTCGATAATAAAAATATCAGTATAAGTAACTTCAACTAAGAAAAATCGTTAAATCAAATCAGCCCAGCTATTTACAGCCAACTTCATGACAGCCACGACTCGTTGACCGTACTGTACCACTGAGCCAATACGTTCTTTGACATATATGATGTACAAACATAATAGAATGAATGTATGATGTAAACATACATACGTCTTAAGTAAACTACTCTTAAGTATTTCAATGTTACCTTCATAAACGACTTTTACTTTTCACATTTCATAACGAAAACACACGTTGTTAAAATATTTCTTTTACCAAACCAACAAATTGTTTAAACGTATAATTAATTTATAAGCGATTTTACACTTTATTAAGTTGTTTTAGAGTATATTTTGTATTGACATTAGATATATAATTTCAAAAACCCAATGATGAGTCAGCTTCTTAGAAGTAAAGAATCTACTCCGTCTTCATCCGGTACATTTCGTAGTAAGATTCCGGTAGTAAATTGACCTGTTTTTTTTTCTTTTTTATGGACTTAAGTGGATTTTTTTTGGAAAATACTTCTATAGATATTTTTTAACATTTTTAAAGTGGTATTCCACACTTAGGAAAGAAAAATACTTATTTAGAAAACGTATAAAAGTTTTAACGTAGCGGGACTCGAATTCACGCCTCCTGGAAACCATACGTTCTCACCGATAAGAACGTAAGTAAAATTTTGCAGTTAGTTAATATCTGTATTAATTACAGATATTAAAATCAAAGGAAATATATTTTTTTATTTACTATTACATATTTATTTAATATTATATTTATATTTACTTATATACTTTTGTATATAAGTAAATATAAATATAAGTGTACATAAAATTATAACGCAACCATTCCGATAAAATAACTTACATATATTATTTACTTTTCGTATTCAATTTCCTCACGATTTTCCTGCATATTTGCAATGCAATATTATTAAAATGTTTGAATGAAAATAAACCTAAATACTCAAATCGTAGAATATATTTTCAATTGTAATATTAAAACTACTATGTTGCTAACATTATTTAACCACAGTGGTTTTTTTTATATACATATTTATATAAACATATAAACGTTAGTTCTACTGATAGAGTACGTGAGATACCGCACGACTCTACAGTTAGATGTAAGGTAACGATTGAAGCAAACTTCAATCGTTTATTTCTATAAACTTTATTTCTAATATATTTACTATGTTCAACTCAGATTAGGTAAGACAAAGAATGGTGAAAGAATGGCAAAAAAGATTTATGATGGAGAAGTGACTGGTAAGAGGGGTAGGAGGAGACCTCGGTTGACCTTCGAAAACACAGTATCAATGATACTGGAGAAAGGTTACGTAAAAAGCATGAGGATCCACCGGAGGGCATGTATGAAGAAGTTGACGATAGTGGACGAGGCGGAAGAGGTACGTAGAGACAGTAACGTTTAGCGTTCCGTTCTCTCTGACTACTTCGCTAGGGATAAAGCGTGAAGCTAGTGTAGTATAGTATAATTCAGATTAGAATTTAATAATCTATACCTATAATAAAATCCTAACTATTGAGGTAATAAATCGTGACTATGTCAATAAATGCAACATAGAATTTAATATAATACATAGAAAGATTTTTTTTTCAGTTTCACGCTGTATCCCGCACATAGCAGGTAGAGGGAACCTAGTGTTAAGACACTTTGTTCCTAATTTACCGCTAATTCTGGATGCATTACATGTTGAGTCACATAGAAAGATATTGTTAAAAAATTGTATGTACATGGAAGGTTTATAAGAAAAAAAATATTGGTGGCATTTAACAATGTTAGAACTCAAAACAATGATTTTTTACTTTTGTATTAGTTTGTTTGTGTGTTTGTGCACGCTTATCTTAGAAACGGCTTTACCGATTTCAATGCAGTTTCACTATTGTATTTAGGCAAACTTTTCTTACCACTTAGTGTTTGCTTTTATTTAAACGAGTTCATAAATAAAAATTAGTTCTGACAATATAAACTATATTATTCGATAATTATATTTTTAAATTTAGTTTTCAATGTATGGATAGTGTTAATCGCGAAAATAATTTAAATGACAAAATAAATAATTGTGTAGTTCCAACGAGCTACGAGCGGGTCGCTAGTGATACATTATAATTTATTACTAGCGACCCTAGACTATACCTAGACCCTATTTCTTGGACTTATGTGGTGTACCACTCATTACGCAATGTTCCGAAAATTGTACAGAAAGTGGGGAACGCAGTGTCTCTACACTAGAAACGTGATGTGAATTTGTTTCATTTTTATTATTACCCTTATTGTTGCTTTTTTGTCACTAAAATAAATGTCAAAATGAAAAATTTATGCTGATAGTTTATGCAATTTTATNAATAAATGCAACTTTATATGAAAAGAATTAATTATATATAGAAAGATTTTTTTTCAGTTTTACGCTGTATCCCGCACACAACAGGTAGAGGTAGAGGAACCTAGTGTTAAGACACTTTATTCTTAATTTACCAATAAATTCTGGAGGCATTGCGTGTTAAGTCGAGCCACATAGAAAGTTATTTTTCAAAAATTGTCTGCACATGAAAGGTTTACAAGAAAAAATGTTATTGCGGCATTTAACAATGCAATAGAACCCTAAACAATGATTTTTTAAATTTTGTATCAGTTTGTCGGCTTTTCTATTTGTTTGTTTGTTTATTTGTGTGTGCACGTTTATCTTAGAAACGGCTTTACCGATTTCAATGCAGTTTCACTATTGTATTTAGGCAAACTTTCCTTACCACTTAGTGGTTGCTTTTATTTAAATGAGTTCATAAATAAAAATAAGTTATGACAATATAAACTATATTTTTCGATAGAATAATTATATTTTTAAATTTAGTTTTCAATGTATGGATAGTGTTAATCGCGAAAATAATTTAAATGACAAAATAAATAATTGTGTAGTTCAAACGAGCTACGAGCGGGTCGCTAGTGATACATTATAATTTATTACTAGCGACCCTAGACTATACCTAGACCCTATTTCTTGGACTTATGTGGTGTACCACTCATTACGCAATGTTCCGAAAATTGTACAGAAAGTGGGGAACGCAGTGTCTCTACACTAGAAACGTGATGTGAATTTGTTTCATTTTTATTATTACCCTTATTGTTGCTTTTTTGTCACTAAAATAAATGTCAAAATGAAAAATTTATGCTGATAGTTTATGCAATTTTATTATATTTTTTTTTGTCAAAACGATTAATAAAAAATAATACATATAGATATAAATTAAATTGATATCGATGAAGAAAAATTTGTACGTGACTTGACACACGTTACCGAGAAGCATTAAATTCTTTTGAAAGCATTATTTAAGTAGTTTCAGTTTTTCCCCGGTATGGTACCTACTGTAAAGTGTTGCATTAAATATCATCACCAAATACCTTTTAGCAAAATGTATTTAGATTAAATTATATACAGACTATATCAATAACTGCAACGGAGATTATTTTAATATAAGACACTTTTTAAAAACAGTTCTGATAGATTTTAAAGTTTATTATTAAAAATAAAATTATAAAAAAAATAAGCAAAAAAAATTTTTTATTATAATTGACGTACAGCATGTAACATGTAGCACAGGTAAGGTATAGTAAATCGTCTTTTACCTTAATAGTTTTTTACCTTTTGTAAAATTATGTGTGGAAGGTAAAAAATATAATAGCATGACTGTATCCTTGTGCGACCGCAGATTTTCGTGAAGGTAACATCAATGCCCTCGGTGTCATAGTAATTACCCTTTTGTCACGCGCTAAATAATAATTGTGCAATATCAATGTAGTATAATTAAACAAGATAAAAGCATGTTTTATAAATATTTTTTTTAACATCACGTTATATCAAAATCACGTTATACAAATATGGCTAGGTGGAGGGAATTGGGAAACTGGTGTTAAGACACTCCGTTTCCCATTTTTCGCCGAATTCTGGAGGCATTGCTTGTTGAGTGGAGAAACTTTGCCTCGATACCAAAGCAAAAAAATGAAAATATTAAATATTTAATTTTCCTCGAGAGGGTATCGAACCCGTCGCTTTTGCAGTCCCTTGTGCCCCTGTGCCGCGCAGACTGGCCTCACATTTTAATTGGTTTCAGAGAATTTATAATTCTGCAAGATTAACAGAGTTAATGATTACATGCAAGATTAAAAAAGAAAAATCCAGGCTTTCAGTAAATTATATGTATCTCTCAAGAAACCTTGTAAAATTTAAATAGACCTCGATTTTTCTACTGGCTGGAAATCCTTCTATTTTGCCAAAAAAAAATAATAATATGTGTGTTTATATGTTTGTCGATTGGAAAACTTTCGATGGCGTAGTCGTTCAATATTACTTTAGATAAAATTCTGTACTATTAAGTTAATTTTCTTTATTTAGTGTGTTATACAGTTTAAATAACAAAACTTTTCCTTTTGAAACAGCCAACATTTAAAAATCTGCCTTATCTTTACTCGCTAAGTGAGGCTAAGAGTAACTGGAAATGATAAGATTAACGTACATCGAGGACACTCGTGAGTGTTCAAGGAGCGATAAAAATAGGTATTATATTATAGTATACTGTTTGAGTAGTTCGGGAATTTATGGCCACCCTCTAATTCAAAGAATAAATGTATTTAAGTCTCTGTTTGTCCATATTTCTTACAAAGTTTTTGTAACGTTTGTTCCTTAGACCTTGTCGTTTAGGTAAATCTTAAAAAATATACATAATGATTTTTTCTTAGCATAGATCTCTACATAGTGAAATGCTTTAAAATGAGTTTTCATGAATTGCTTAAATTATTAATTTAAGAAAAAATCCAAGAAAAAAAATCATTATTTATATAATATGGAAATCCTTTTGACTTTACCACCTTCTGGCAAAATAAACAAATATTAGGAATTATTTATGTCAATTGGCTATAAAATAAAATAAAATATTCTGTTTTTCTTCTTTTAATTTAATATTCTGTTATTCTTTCCGTTATTAATATTAACTAACAAATAATTTATATGGAATAATAAATAGAATTTAATATCAAATATATAGATTTTTAAATATTTTTTTATATATTCGGTGGTAAACGTCATTCTCCAGTCCCTCTAGGCATTCATTTATATTTCCTTTTAAAAAGTTTAATGTAAAAAAAAAATGTTTAATTGTAATATGATAAAGATTATGGAAAGTACTCTCTAATTACTCTATTCACTCTAATTTCTTAGAATAATTAAATTAGTTATTATAGTAACATTTTCCTCAGAAATGTAAGTTGCATATATTTTTTAATTCTTTACAAAAGATTTAGAAAGTCACAATGATTTTCCAATAATTTCCGTTATTTTAAATACGATAAATTTAATATCAATTTATCACATATCTACGAGTATATTGCTTTATACAGTAATATACATTAGATTTTCATGTTTAAAAAAATTGTTTTAAGATTTTAATATTTATAAGATGTTTATACAGTTATTGCTTTTAGGTCAAACAGTTAACAAATTTCGGTTAAACACAAAATAATAAATAGATTAAGAACAAGGTATTATTTAAATAAGACAAAAATTGTCACGGTATTTACCCTTTATTCAAATTGTTTTTGCTGGTTTTGGTGCATATCTTAAGTATAAAATCATTTCTAACTAACACACAGTTATTTAAAATATTATACAATTTCAATTAATTTGTCATAAGTTTTTCCTTAGAGAAAAATTTTCTTTATATCGCCTTATAGACGAGGCAAGCTTATGACTTTTATTACACAGATAATACATATTAATATTAAGACTTTTGACTCTTTCATACATATAATACATATTAAAATAAGTAATTCAGATGTAAAAATTTTAGACTTATTTAAAGTTGGCGTCGCACAACATGTGACTGTAAACGCGACGGTTGTGGGTTTTACTCCCGCTGGAGGAGATGAAATATTTCTTTAAATTTATATTTCCATTACTCCGCTCTGGTACCGGGGCAAAGCGCGGCGTTGAGTTTTGCCACTCAACACGCAATGCCTCCAGAATTCGGCAGAAAGCCCACTTTCTGCCGAATTTTTGAGATAGACATATTGTGTATTGTGTGGCGGAAATCAACGCCGCACTTTGTGAAAATATTAAATAAATAAATAAATCAGCTTCACGCTGTATCCCGTACACAGCAGTCGGCAGAGGGAACCTAGTGTTAAGACACTCCGTTCCCCAGAACTTAAATATTAGATTAGATTTAATATTTTCACAAAGTGCGGCGTCGATTTCCGCCTCACACAATATCTCTAAAACTAGGCGAAAAGTGGGGAACAAAGGGTCCGAACACTGGGTTCCTTTTGCCTACTTTACAATGCAATATGTACGGTACAGCTAGAAGGTGAAAAAAAAAATAACTTGGATTTTTATACAGTAATTTGTTTTTAAACATTCCAAGGGACAAACGATAATTCTACACCGTAGTAAACTTTGACGACCACCGCTGTTAATAAAAAAAAACCTCAATTATAAAATAAAATCAGCTTCACGCTGTATCCCGTACACAGCAGGGTAGGCAGAGGGAACCTAGTGTTAATACACTCCGTTCCCCACTTTCTGCCGAATTCTGGAGGTATTGCGTGTTGAGTGGCAGAACTCAACGCCGCGCTTAACCTCGACACCAGAGCGAAGAAATGCAAATATAAATTTAAGTAAATATTTCATCTCCTCGAACCCACAACCAGTCGGTTTTACAGTCACACCTCGTGCCATTGCGCATGACTGGCCTCAATTATTATTTCTGAAAAAAAATGCTTAGGAGGACACTATTATGTTGTTATTTACTTGCAATAAATAACAATATATTCTTTCTGTCATCAATTCCGTGAAAAGTTTTTTTTCAAAATTCAATTCTAAGCTTTTTCGAGATATTATTATTTTAAAATTATAAAACTGGGCACTCCTTTGGCGGTACATTAAAGCGTTTATTTATCTGTTATTATGTGTACTTTAACGGTACGATAACTCGAGGTGAGGTTGTTTTCATAAAAATATGTTTGTTTTGTTCATTTGAGCGATTACCGATAACGTTCAACGTTTGTTCAACATATTGGTTTTATATACAACATGTACATTGTATATTATGTACTTATTTATGAACATTTATTTTTTGTTATTTCTTGCCTACAGAATTCGGCGGAAAGTGTGGAACGGAGTGTCTTAACACTAGGTTCTCTAGGTCTCTGTGCGGGATACAGCGTGAATTTGATTTATTTATTAATAAGTTGTTCGTTGCGTTACTTTTTGGTAGGTATGTAGTATGTAGTCATACAATTTTTTTTAAATACAATAAGAAGTAAAGAAAAATATTTTTGAGTATTTTATGTGTTGGCAAATGTCATTGATAAATACATTCAAAAAGAATGGTCCTGAGTTTGAACCCTGAGGTACTCCTGGAACAATCTGATATTGTTTTGAGGCACTGATATCCAACACTTTTCTTGACTTGCGATTACTTGGGTAGGATCTACACAACTCAGAAGTGAATCTCTTACACCGTATACTCTTAGCTTTTGTACCAATACATATATTGTGATTTACTCTATCAAAAGCGTTTGAAAAATCTGTATACATATATTGTATCGACATGAATATTTTAATCAAATAGTTCTGCAGCTTGATTAACATGACCCACAAGATTAGTATTAGTAGATCTTTTAGGTAAGTAACCATGTTGATCTTTGCTTAATGAGCTTCTCAAATGACTGAGTAACAGAGATTAAATAAGTGATTCAAAAACTTTCGCGACATTCGACAAAATTGAGATGGGTCTATAGTTAGAAATAATGGTTTTATTACCTTTTTTATGTACAGGTACTATCTTGCTTCTTTCAAAAGACCCGGAAACACCCCCTGTTTAAGGGATGCATTTTAAATATTATTGTAAGTGGCGGTGTTAATGTACTGGCACAGTTATAAAGGAAGATAGGTGGGACGTCATCTGAACCAGAGCTTTTGTTAATGTTTAATAATTTAATTTTTCTTCAGTCAATGTTATTTTATTAATTATATTATTGCAATATATATTTCTATGATCATTTAGTTCTTGGTGGTAGTGAATCAGTATTGTTATTGTGTCCTTAATAATATATACACTAGCAAAATAGTGTGCAAATATAGCACAAATTTCACTAGATGTAGACGCCTTAGCATCGTATAATATTACAGATGGATAATTCGAGTTCTTATTTTTTATTTATAAAAAAAATTGTGCAGGATTTTTAAGTAAATTATTTTCAATGGAAGTTCAATATTTCAATATTATATTATAATTATTTATCTTTGAAATATACTTTTGTAGGCAATTACTGCGATTCGAAAGTTTATCAGTAGTTAGCAATATCTTTACGTTCTCACTTAAAGCATTTTTAAGTAGTTTTTTTTTCAGATTCTCGCTGTATCCCGCATATGGAGGGTAGCAGCTCAAACTAAAATTAAATTACTCTTTTCAATTGTATATTTTTTTATTATTTCAATTTACGGAATTCATATTATTTTTTGTTTATATGTTCATTCAACGATTCAAAAGTGCTTATAAGAGTTTATTTGAATAAAGAATATTTTGAATTTGAATTTGAATTATCTTAATTCCACATATTTTTATCCTTTAAATGTTCCAGAATCGAGTAATTAGCTTTATTTAAAAAAAAATAATATAATGTTTTTTTAATATGTATGTTTTTAGAAAAAGAAAGGATGTGTTTCTTTTAAGAAAGAATGTGTTTTTGGTATATATATTTAGACGCTTTCTTTCTGATATGAGGTGTTTGTAAAATCAATGACTCCATAATCAATCAATCAATGAAATCCACAGTCCACAATCTATGTGATATGTTTTTGACAGAAAGATTTAATAACTTGAAATATTACACACACTGTCAGGCTGTATAACCGTAACTACCCTTGTTAAACAAATAAATAAATCAAAAATTAAATAAATCAGCTTCACGCTGTATCCCGCACACAGCAGGGTAGGCAGAGGGAACCTAGTGTTAAGACACTCCGTTCCCCACTTTCTGCCGAATTCTGGAGGCATTGCGTGTTGAGTGGCAGAACTCAACGCCGCGCTTAACCTCGACACCAGAGCGAAGAAATGGAAATATAAATTTAAGTAAATATTTCATCTCCTCGAGTGGGGATCGAACCCACAACCAGTCGATTTTGCAGTCACCCCTCGTGCCGCTGCGCCACGACCGGCCTCAATATCTCAAAATCAAATAAAACATTAACATATTGTTTTAGAACATTTTTGCAGCGATATTTTGCATTTTGTATGGAATACTACTGTAGGATAGGTACTTGCCGTGGACTTACAGTTGAAGTTATAGGACGAAATGAGAATTTCAATACAAATAAAGGAAAAGTTCCGAAAATTGGAAACTTATAGGTATGTCATTTTGGTAGTGTAATAAAGTATTAAATAAATAAATAAACAAAATATATGTCCTCAAATTTAAGCTAGTCAACTTTTATAAGTAGTACCTACTTCCCATTATCCTACAATCCTGAAATTGGTACGGAAGCCTCAATGGATGAGTTCGGATCGCATTTAACCGGCTTTCGTCTTAGTTTCACATTGTATCTCGGCGGAACTCAACGCCATGCCATTTAAATTCACCCGTAACTAATAAATACATATAAACACATAAAATAACAATATAAATTCTATAACATAATAACCAATCACAAGCCTACATCGCGTCTGACCACTCACCACCACCTGCGTATTCCATTCATCCGAGCAAGTTGCCTTCTGTGGCGCGCGCTCGTTGTTTTCCCTCTGGTTCGCTAAGTGACATTTAATATGGTATAATTGCTGTTTCCGCGTACCACGAGCTGTTACACGTGTATGGGTTTTAGTAAAAAAACATGATTGAACGTGATAATCATAATTGATATGCACTTGGACCTTAAAACATTATAAAAAATGATTCGCAATGCCTTCGAGGTTCGGCGGAAAATGGGGAATGGAGTTGTGGGTATGCAGTGTCTTGACACTAGGTTCCCAGATTCTGGTTTTGATTGGATGGAAATGGAGAACAGAGTGTCTTATTATTATGTACTCTACTACCCTGCTCTGTGTGGGACACTGTGTGAAGCTCAGAAAAAGAAAACAAACCCTTGTAATTGAAGTGGAGTAAAAAATACTTGTTGAGAGATAGTTACATATATGCTTAATTTAAAACAGATAGTTTTCTAATTTTTTTTACGGACTCCATCTAAGTTACGAAATAATAATATATAAATGAATATAATAAATGAATCTATAAATATATTTTATTAAGAAGTTCTCACATCTTTTTTCACTTAGCAGGGTGAACTTAGTATTAAAACATTCTGTTTTCCATTTTCCGCCCAATTTTCGAGACATTGTATGTCGTTTGGCGAAATTCAACGCTGTGCTTTGTTTTGTTACGAGAGCAATGAAATGAAAATAATCAAATCCACAACCGTCGCGTGTTCCTAATACCAATCTACGTATACATATAAACATTTATTGAATATTGCTACTATATACAAATAACATATAACTACACATGCACATTACGCACCTATAAGATGTAAACAAGTTACCCGACCTCGACTCTAACAAATCTAACAACAAACGACACACGGCCATCAATTTAGTATACAAAAGTACATTAAAAAACATCATAAAAATCTAATATGAGAATCGCAATTAGAGTTCACACCGAGGCCCGAGCTGTTGTAGGAATCCTTGAAATCTATTTACTGACCAAACAATGCCGCCCACACGCAAATTGACTTCCGCCATTGTTGTATATCATAAATTCCTTTATATTTTATGATTCAACATAGAACTTGTTTAAAAAAATAATATACTTACGTTTTATATAAGTAAATATAAATAATAACGTGTGAGTTATCTGTTGAGGTCAGTCAAGGCGCAGGAGCAGCGTGCGACTGGTAACGCGACAGGTTGTGGGTTCGACTCCCACTCCAGGAAATTATATGTTTAATATTTTTATTATCTTGTGCTGGTAACGAGGCAAAACGCGACGTTGAGTTCTGCCACTAAACACGAATTATCTTCAGAATTCAGTGGAAAATGTGGAACGGAAGTGTCTCAACGCCAGGTTCCTTCTGCTGACACTACTATATGAAGTCAAAAAACAGTAACTGTTATGGGCAATTAAAAATATTTTTTATAACCTATGTTTTTTATTGCAACTGTTTACTTATTGACAAAGAAAAGTTAACCTATCGATTGTAAAATTATAAAAATTTTAAGTTTACTTAGTTTAATTTTTACCTTACCTTTTTTACATATTTGGATCTGATGAATGTACCGTATCAGCAGTTCGACGGAAAGTAGAACTTATAAAAGTTAAGAAACGTAAGATTGTGGGCGGATGCACTCATTATGTATGAAATCGACTACCACTATAAGTTTGTAATAGTAATTATCTATAATATAATAAATATAAATTTCTATATTTATAGTGGTATATTTAAAGTGGGGAACGGAATGTCTTAACACTAGGTTCCCTCTGCCTACCCTGCTGTGTGCGGGATACAGCGTGAAGCTGATTTATTATATTATAGAGGCCGTCGGGGCTCGGTGGCACGATGGTGTGATTGTAATTTCGACGGTTGTGGGTTCTATCCCCACTCGAAGGAACGAAATATTATTTATGAATATTTTAATTTTTCTTCACTTTGGCACCAAGGTAAAAGCCCGGAGCTGAGTTCCGCCTCTTAATACGCAATGCTTCGATAAAATCGTCTTACCTCTAGGTTCCCTCTGCCTACGCTGCTGTGTGCGGGATACGGATTTTATCCTTACTTGTTGTACTATAGGTCCACTTCTTACTAGATTTTACGATGGTTGGTCCACGTGAAACACTCTATAGGTTTTGACTATGCGGCGAATTTAATACAAAATGAAGGAAAAACGGTGCTTACACGCTAGCATCATCTATCTTATTATCAGAAAAATTATCTTCACAGACAGACACATGAACAAAAAAGTGATCCTGTAATGGGGTCGCTCGAGGAAAGGAACTCTAAAAATAATATAAAATAATCGCAGTATATTTACATCGAATAAATATGGTGGATATAGTATTTAACTAAAGTTCAAAGAACACAATCACAGCCTTCGCTATATATGGTAATAAATCCTTATATGATATTGATGCATCGCTATCAGATACTACTACACTATAGAAATTAATCCGTATCCGGCTTCATGACTTATAAAGAAATATGATGAAATATAAACATTTTTATTTCATATTCATTACTACTTAATTTTTTTTATGGAAAAAGACAAGGCAAACGAGCGTACGGGTCACCTGATGGTACTTACCACGGACGGTGGTGATCACTTGATCACTACCGACCACGACCCCGTGTAATTCCAGAGGAGCTACAGGTGCGTTGACGGCCTTTAAGGTGGAGATAGATGAGCTATTTGAAGGTACCCAGTTCGTATCCACTTGGAAACACTGCCGCAGATACAATATACCTATCTAACATGAAACAGCAGAAAGTTTTTTCAGCGTGGTGGGACTCTTTTTTTGATGTACAAAAATTAAAAAAGAAAGTCTGGAGTATCTGATGAAGAAGCCAAATGGCTCAGCTATACTATGGGAAAATAAAAAAAATTGAAATGTCGCCTTAAAAAAAGTTATTTAGTGTGATGGGCCTCTATTCTTCTATTGATGTACATATACATGTATAAGAAAAGAGACAAATTTAAGAAGAAAAACTAATAAGCCTGTTTTATGGCACTAAGAGCTCTGCTAAACCAGCTTTCTGAAAAAGAAGTGAAACCCCACAAAAAAAATCAAACGTAAAAAACCTGCCAAGTCTCGATGAAGCTGTATCTTTCTCTATAAAAAGTAATGAAGGTAAAGCCAAATCATTTCTAAGTTTCCTTACTGCTATTTTTTTATTAATATAGTTAAATTTTATGTGACCAAGTGTGAGTACAAGTCAACGGCTGAATGCTGAAACTTTATAAATATAATTAAACAATGTGTGCCCTTAGATTTAAACACTTAAAATGCAACATTTTGTGCGTTCACGCTCTATCCCGCACTAAGTATGGCAAGCAGAAGGAAGCTACTATTAAGACACTCCTTTCCTCTTGCACCGCCGCCACGAATTTTATTGAAATCGGATTATTAATAAATGCACAAGTATACATGAGATACATACAAATAAATAATAATGATTTATATGTGCATATTTTTATCTCTAAATGCTATAATAATATTTAATATGCATTTATGAAATATCTCCATTAATCGTCTTGCGCCATATAAAATAACAATCCTACCTAATGCCTACTCTTGGATCACGCAGTTTTCCTCGTGTTGTCTTCCACGCCACACTCCACGTGATTTAAATTAATTATAATTGATGCGTACTTGATTTCTAGGAAAAACTTCAAGGCGTGGTCTGATTTAAGCTGTATAATACCTACTTTGTTACTTCTATAGTCATCTTATATTATATTATCAGAATATTTATGTTTTCTTGTTGTAATTTACAATTACAACTAACAATACTTACGCGGTTTAGAATATAAATATAATTATTTTATTTTTTAATCATTTCGGAGAGTGTGCCCTGGAATTACACAACTTTATTCCTCTTGCTCCTTTTTATTATATAACCTCTAGGAATACAGCTTTACGCCACCCTTACATGATGGTAATTCCTAACCTACGAACGCAACTCTTTGACACTGTTTTTTTTTCATCCGCACAGTGAGAGAATGAACCTCACTGCCGGCGTCTGTATTTCCTGTGATATACAACGTGGGGGTCTTCAAAAACAAAGTGAATAAGTATTTATTAGGCAAGCGTACGTCACCCTTGACCGCATCTACGTTAATCAGACTTGATGTGGTAAAACGCAAGCCTATTTCAGTATTAAAAAATGATTGTGAGGACAATCATGGCACAGTTGCTGAAACGAATGACTGTTAACACCACAGGTTGTGCCTCTGGTGTCGGGGCAAAAGCGCGGCGTTTAGTTCCGCCACTCAACACGCAATGCCTTCAGTATTAAGCGGAGAGTGAAGAAGGGGACTGGAGGATCTTAATACTAGGCTCCATCTGCCTACACTGTTAAATGCGGGATACGTGAATCTGCAAAAAAACTTGTATGCCTTAAAGGGATAACTAAATGTACAATAAGAAATAACGTATATTTTGAATTTTCTTAACCGATTTATACATTTAATTAGGACTATCGATATGTAAAAGTAACTTCAACAAGCATTACACAACACTCTTATGTATGCACATACATTTAATATAAAAAAAATATTTTATGGCTACTTTTTATTTTTAACGTATTTTATATAAGTAAGTAGTTTAAACCATTTTCGCTTATCAACTGTGAGTTAAAATAAACAATGAAAATGGTATTGGTTTCATCTACATTATAATTTGAAGCTAGTCATGGCGCAGCAGCACCAAGTGTGACTGTAAATCCGACTGGTTGTGGGTTCGATCCCCACTCGAGGAGATGAAATATTTACTTAAATTTATATTTCCATTTCTTCGCTCTGCTGTCGAGGATAAGCGCGGCGTTGAGTTCTGCCTCTCAACACGCAATGCCTCCAGAATTCGGCAGAAAGTGGGGAACGGAGTGTCTTAACACTAGGTTCCCTTTGCCTACCCTGCTGTGTGCGGGATACAGCGTGAAGCTGATTTATTTTTGATTTTTACATTATAATTTCTCTTACTTACCTAAAAAATTTAAGTTATTTCTCTACAAAACTTTGTTAATGTAATATGAATGTCAAAAGTGTTTTTAAAAGCTTGTTGGATACGGTCGGCTAAAGGCATTGAGCGCGAGGCCACAGATAAAAAATATTGTAGGCTATATGTCAATGTCAAGAGGATTAGTGAACGCTAACGTTAAAATTTTGAATACGTTTTTTTTTAAATAGTTTTTGAATATAAATTTTCATTATCAATCACTCGCATCATTTTATAGTTTTGTGTGGTTCGAATATTTATGTTACAGGTAATCATATTAAATTTATGATTATGGAGAACTTTAATTAAATGACTTTTGAATTAACCTTTGAAATTATTGTAGGGTGTTGTAGCGTTTGTGATGAAGAGAGTCAACCCATATATTACAAGTTTCGGTGTCGGTCAATAATAAGGAGAAATGATTAAACAACTACATATTTTATAATTTTTAAAAACATCTAATAAAAATTTTATTCAAATGTCACTTATGATTTAGAAATTATAGGCACAAATTATGTTTTTTTTGTGCAACTATTATTATATTATTAAAATTAAAATAATTTATTCTGCCGAATGGGGATTGAATTCATAACCATCGCGAGTGCAGTCAAACGGCGTTGCATTCCGCTAGGACGAAATAAATACCCTACTATAAGTAAATGAAAGATTTCTACATATTACATATTATTATTAAAAACTTATAACTTCAAACTTTTGGTAATACCTAACTAACATCAAAATAAAAAAATAAAAAATTAATACGCAGATAATAAAATGACAAATGCATAATATTTTTGCCGCGCAAATTATATTTTTTACTGTCATGTCCGAGATGTACTAACACTAATTACTCACATTGTGTATATGGTAGTTACATAATGTAAATGTGTAGAAGGTCGGTTATTCAAGGTGACTAGCGTGGGAGCTTCCGATTGTAACTACAAATATAAAATATAAATAAGGTAAGGATAAATAGCATGTCTATCAATTTATATAGCATTTTTATTTGTTGTTAAAACCTACACACGTTATATTCTGTAAAATTATAACTTAATAAAAAAATATCAAATACTGCTTCACACTGTATTCCACACACAGCAGGGTGGCAGAACCTAGTGTTAAGGCATTACAGAGTGTAGTGTCCATTCGGACACACCCCATTTTCCGCCGAATTTTGGAGGTACTGCGTGTCGATCGACGGAACTCAACGCCACACTTTGCCTCGAAACCAGAGCGAAGAAATGGAAATATAAATTTAGATAAATATTTAATTTCCTCATATGGGGATCTTACCCACAACCAGTTGTGTTTACAGTCACACCTTGTGCCTCTGCGCCACGACTGCCCTCGTAACTTAATATAATAAATAATTTTTACTTATATCTCTGAATTGGTAAGTTGCTTAAAGAATATAAGACTCTAAAACTATGTTAGTTTTGTTTTTTTTTTTATCTAGGTACCTATTATTTGATTTTTAAGATAATATTCAGTCAATAATTTGTGGGATTTGCTTTTATTTAAGATCAAAAATCAATGTGTGGTCGGACTTCTATTCAACTCGAAGTATATACTTGCTGGCTATAGTTATATATAATAATAATATATGACGCATCTTCTAGTACTAAGAAATACATTTATATTATTACTCTAAATAACAAAAAGACACTGGAATATTTATAAGGACGATCTTTATACACAGTAACACTAAACTGATAAATCATTTACGTCGCTTTAAATCATCGCGTTGTGAACTTATTGAAATCTTCGATTTAATTTTTTTTTCTACTGAATGAAGATGGCAAATCTTTACGAATTTACCTCATTTTAAAAGACAGAGAGAATAAAGTGACACCTTTCTGTATTTTTTATGTAAAAAATATGTACGTATCTACATATGTGTAGAGTTTAATGCCCATATTTATTTGTAAAATAGTGATAAGCTATTAGTTGGTAACTAAATTATTTTGATATTATACGTTGTAATACAAAATCGTAATTTGTTTTTGTAGCCTAAAAACACCGTACATATTTTATAGGTACATTAGAAAAAAAAACGTAATGTTAGCAGTAAACACACTCCGAAATGTTTTATTATTACCTCTTATACCTCTAAAACATTATTTATTTTTTGTCAGCTTCATGCTGTATCTCGCCCACAGCAAGGTAGGCAGAGGGAACCTAGTGTTACGACACTCCGTTTCCCATTTTCCGCCGAGTTCTGGAGGCATTGCGTGTTGAGTGGCTGAACTTAACGCCGCGCTTTGCCTCAACACCAGAGCGAAGAATTGTAAATAAACATTTCATTTCCTCGAGTGGGGATCGAACCCAGAACCAGTCGATTTTACAATCGCACTTTGTGCCCATGCACCACGACTGGAAGATTTGATTCTTCTAAACATTATTAAGAAGAATCAAATTAATATTTATTACAAAATGTCTGACCAATAAAAAAGTTCAATATAGAAATTAATGAACAATGGTAGCCCTAACCGAGCCATGTGTGGGGGCATTCAAAATCCAATAACGTACAATTCCTTTATCTTTACATCTGACTTCGATGCATACCTTCGCTTTGTAGTTTAACATTCCTGACGATAAAACGGAGGTCACGAAAAAAACACATATAAACCACAACAAAAACTAAAAAGAAAGGAATCTTGGTGTGGAACCAGGTAGAATGTTATTAGAGCAAGTTTATTTTTATTCCCAGTTATAATGGTTCCAATTCTTGTTATAATTATTTTTATTGCTTTTTTAATGGGTCTTTCAGTACCGTTTTTATCTCAGATTTTATCATTATCAATTGAATGTTGATTATATTTTTAATACATACATATTATATTGGTACGTGACAATTTAAATGATTTTGCAAGATTCACACGATAAAAAACTACCTACATTACTCTGCCCTATTTATTGTTTTTCTTACAAACCATTATTAAATAATTTATTTAAATAAATAAATAAATCAGCTTCACGCTGTATCCCGCACACAGCAGGGTAGGCAGAGGGAACCTAGTGTTACAACACTCCGTTCCCCACTTTCTGCTGAATTCTGGAGGCATTGTGTGTTAAGAGGCAGAACTTAACGCCGCGCTCTGCCTCGACACCAGAGCGAAGAAATGTCAATATAAATTTAAGTAAATATTTCATCTCCTCGAGTGGGGATCGAACCCACAACCAGTCGGTTTTATAGTCACACTTTGTACCGCTGCGCCACGACCGGCCGACGATGATAATTTATTTAGTGTTTCCCAAAAAAAAAAACAATAATGATATAATTTTTTCGCCGAGTGGAGTTTAAATTCTCCTTATTATTACCTTTTCCCGTATTTATAATAGTAAAGTTTTCAGAGGCCATCGTAACTTTGTATTCCGACAGTCAACACAAAATGTCCCGAATTCTAATGGAAAGTGGAGAAAGGAATGTCTCTCTTAATTTTCTCTGCCTAACACGCCTAACGTTAAAGAGTGAAAATGAAAAAAAATGCATTTAGCCTATAAAAAAATGCTTAGGTATTGCTGTTGTGGTTCAAGTAGGTATACATTCTTGAAACTAACTAATTTAACAAACATTCTTGTTACCATTCCACGCATAGAAAGCTTTTACAGTAATAGTTAACTGTACATTTACATTGTACTCACGTAGATTTGTGTATTTGAATAAATAGATTATTTATTACCCAATACAATAATTTTAAACTGGTTGTATAATAAAGCTGCAGAGTTATAGTTTAGAGTAAGTATGGCATTTGTTTTCTTATATATTTCGCCAACATTCAATAATTTGTCAGTTCTTGGGTCTCTAGAGATGTCGAGAGCTGGTGATGGATTTCAATGTTACATGTCACAGACAAATTCATCACCTAACACCATCGTTAAGTATATAAAATCTTCAAATGATCAAAAAACCCCCGCATGTTATAAATTAGTCTGTAGTATACATAACAAATTTAAAAAGAAACGTATTGGCTAAACTATATGGGGAATCAAAATATTTTTAATATGAACTTCAAGTAAAATAAAAAATAAAGACTGGTCACTTGCGAGTCGCACGCGCCCACCGAGGTAAGTCAGGATTATTAGATCAATGAGAAGTAGAATATATAAAATGTTGAACTTGAATATATAAAAGTTTATACTTGAATAGAAAGAGACCATAGACCTGAATATTTGATATTAATTTCAGCTTAATACCTCTATACAATACAATACCTCTATACAATACAATAAAAAACAACAAAATGATCCTATAACGGTTCCATTTTAAAAATTTGAGATACGGAACCCTAAAAATGAAGCTAAAACCATCACGTTCATCGAGGCACGTCCCTCCACACTACAGTCATAAACTTAATAGTATGAAAAAAAATGGCAGACGTCTAAATGGCACTCGTTTTTTATTGGTAGAGCGGCCAAGCTTACGGAGGTTACGTGGTAGCGTGTCAAGGCGAGCCTCCTGGCTATCCCATAGCGGTTTATATAATGTATGAACATTAAATACACATTAAAAGCGATATAACGTATTTATTTATTTTAAATGGATTAGTCTTTTTTAATGTTTTTGTTTATTGAAATAATTTGATATTGGTGTACGTATATATGTGACATTCGACATGTTTCTCTAATTTGAGCAGAATGTATAGAAATTAGATATTTGACACAAAGTTCCATAAAATGAGTGAAGGTAAAACATATTTTTACTCTTAGTATACCTTAAATATTATTAAATTTATGAAAATTATGAAATTTATTAAAATTATGAAATATTTACTTAAATTTATATTTCTATTTCTTCGCTCTGGTGTCGAGGTTAAGTTCTGCCCCTCAACACCCAATGCCTCCAGAATTCGGCAGAAAGTGGGGAACGGAGTGTCTTAACACTAAGTTCCCTTTGCCTACCCTGCTGTGTGCGTGATACAGCATGAAGCTGATTTTTTTATTTTATACTTTAAATAGTTAATTAATAATAGGCCAGTCGTGACGCAGGGGCACAAGTATGCGAATGTAACAGACTGTAACGCGACAGGTTGTGGTTTCGATTCCCACTCAAGGAAATGAGATATTCAATATTCTGATTTCCTCGCTCTGGTAACAAATTAAAGCACGGCGCTGAGTTACGCTTCTCAATACACATTGCCTCCAGGACTCGGCGGAAAGTTGAGAATGGAAGTGTCTTTATACTATGTTCCCGAGTTCCCTTTGCCTATCTCGCCTATGTACAGGTGAGCTTAAAACATATCGCAAACAAGACCCAACAGAAGCAAAATATAATAAAATTTATAAATAACCAAAGTTGTGCAATTTCATAATGTATTAGGACTAAATTTAACTCACTAACGTAATTTCCGAATTATATATAATATTCAAATAAATCATACATCGTTATTTATTTATAAGTTAAACAGTGTAAATTTGTTCTTGCCCCCAATATATTATAGGAAAATTTTGAATGTAGGTTACACAAACATTTCGACAGCCGCGAACTGACCGCACGCGCCAGAGTAAACACTGATGTGATTGTTATTCCAATGCACGATACTATGACGTCTGGTCTCTTTGCTACATATGGGATGGTTTTATTTATTTAAAGATTTAAATAATATAGAATATAAAAAAAAATTGCATTAGAATTTTTTGCTTTTTGCTTATTCATAAATATACAGATTACATTTTCTTTGCATTAATATACAGTATTAGTAGTATAGATTAGGAGAGAGATTATTTATTGTCCAAAAAACTGGAAATAGTAGAGAAATTTTTTCAACAAATACTGATCCAATTATTAATTCATTCATTGGTCCCATATGTCCGGTCCGTCTAAATGTTTAACTACATAAAAAAATAAAATAAATTAAATTAGCTTCACGCTGTATCCCGCACACAGCAGGGTAGGCAGAGGGAACCTAGTGTTAAGACACTCCGTTCCCCACTTTCTGCCGAATTCTGGAGGCATTGCGTGTTGAGTGGCAGAACTCAACGCCGCGCTTAACCTCGACACCAGAGCGAAGAAATGGAAATATAAATTTAAGTAAATATTTCATCTCCTCGAGTGGGGATCGAACCCACAACCAGTCGGTTTTGCAGTCACACCTCGTGCCGCTGCGCCACGACCGGCCTCTTAACTACATAAGTACATATAAATCCTATAACTCTATAAACATATTTTGTAAGTACTATTACATATAACGACACGAAGTGTGACTGTAAAACCGACTGGTTGTGGGTTCGATCCCCACTCGAGGAGATGAAATATTTACTTAAATTTATATTTCCATTTCTTCGCTCTGGTGTCGAGGTTAAGCGCGGCGTTGAGTTCTGCCACTCAACACGCAATGCCTCCAGAATTCGGCAGAAAGTGGGGAACGGAGTGTCTTAACACTAGGTTCCCTCTGCCTACCCTGCTTAGTGCGGGATACAGCGTGAAGCTGAATTATTACATATAAATAAAAATTATAAAAACTAGAAATAATTTTATAATGAAGTATCGGTATACTTCAATAGGTAGTATATCCAAATAGAATGGTTTACCATTTTTGCGGAACAAAGCAACGAACCCTGAAGTGGTTTGCACTTACGTAAAGTTGTAAATGTATTGAGATTTTTCTTCGATGTCAATTAAAACCATAAAACGTGAATGCAATTTTAATATTGTTACTTATATATTTTAGCAATGTTAAGTTCCTCCACTCAACATGCGATACCTTAAAAATTTGTTGGAAAAAGGCGAATGGAGTGTCTTAACACTAGTTCTCTCTGCCTATACTTGAAGGTACTGTTCTTTTTGTACTACTTGATCTTACTCTTCTATTACTATTATTTTGCAAAAAGTACTTACTAATCGATTGATTTACAAAACAAAGATATTTGAAGTAAAACACAAAAACCGCGCTTTGTCTTACCAGAAAGAAAAACTGAAAATAAACCTTCATCGAATATTCACCCTTTGCGATTACAATCAGATGCTGGTCCCATAGCGGTATTATAGCATCAGTATTTATTTTTTCAGCTTTAAGGTAGGCAAAGGGAGTCTAGTGTTAAGAAATTCCGCCCACTTTTCGTCGAATTCTGGAGGCAATGCATGTTGAGTGACGGAACTCAACTCGACACCAGAGCGGAGAAATGAAAATATGAAATATTTCATTGCCTCGAGTGGGAATCGAACACAAAACCTGTCGCGTTTAGAGTCACTTGTCCCTATCCCTACGCCACGACTGGCCTTAGTATCACTAAATTTAATATCTCTAATAAAATTTTGTATATAAAATTAATGAAGCTAGAAGTAAAAGCTTTTCACAATAAACAGTTCTACGTGGTCGGTGTTATCAAACGTTTTACGAGCGCCACGATACATACAACTACATACATTGTATATATAATATATTTGTATGTTAGTATCTCTACGACGTAGGGTGACTATTCAGCTGTGAAGCGTATATTTTTTACCCGACTGCGCTGCGCAAAGAAGGGTAATGTATTTATATAGTTTTTTATGCATTTCTTTTGTTTTCTATATCGTATGTCATGTAGTTTAGTTAGATAAAAAAACCGGACAAGTATGAGTCGGGGGTTCGGGGGGGGGGGGGGGGGNGGTGGGGGGGGGGGGGTCGAGGGTCTAGAGCTTTTTTTGAAATTCAAGCTTAGCTTAGCCAGAACTGTTTCGTCTGATATCTCACTTGAACTAGCGGCTTTAATATCAAATATTGCCCCCCTTATAAGGCTATTATCTTTTAGGTTTTAGCAACAAATGTATAGTTTTCAGATGTTGCCCTGAACTAGTACTATCTGTAGATGCTATCTGCCATGGGCGACTACTCTTTCTCTTCCCGCCCGGTGACGCTGTCAAGACTAATACAGGTCAACAGCAATAAAACCAAGTCGAAAAAAAAAGCTATCTGCCAAATTTCATAATTCTAGGTCAACTGTAAGTACTCTATTAATTTTGATTTCCTTCATAGTGTAGAAATACGCGTTTTTGCGATATAAACGGCCATATCTTTTTTTAAATAAATATAGAAATACGTTTTTTTAGGAAATCATGGGACCGTAGATCTGGGTATATGGTTTAAATTTGAACTCGATATCTCCAAGCGTTCTTGAGATAAATACTCTTGACAGACAGTTAAACAGACGGACAACAAAGTGATCTTATAAAGATTATTTTTTTTCCTTAAAAGATACAGAACCCTAATAAGTGCATAACAAAAAAAAATAGTTTAGTTTGTATGAGACAATGTGTTGAGTTAAATTTTACTTGGAACACACCTTTTATATTTATTGCCTTTTCTATTGAAAAATGCCTTGCCCTGTGAAAACTGATTAATCAATCTATGATTTTTAATAATTTTTTTTCATCTGAATTTGTTAGAAAATCTTTGATTATTCGTTAAGATCGACAATTGTGTTATAAAGACATTATGACAACCATAACCTTGAAAATTTTTTTTGGTGCTACCAATGAAAAGCTATAAACATTAACAAAAGCAAAGCCGCTTTAGAGATGCTTTTTCTCGAACAACACCAATTGTCAAGATTTCAAGACATTACTTGTTAAGTGGCGAAACTGAACACCGCGTTGTGTCTTCCACACACACATTAAAGCCACATTAAATATAATTAATTCCTCTCCTGTTTTTTTTTAATAAATATTGATAAATAAACCCATAACTATCACTTATATAAAAGTCAGAAAATCATTTACACTTACAAACCTACCATATATTTTCTATTTTATTGGTTACACGAACATAACCTTCTCATAAAATCGCACTGGCAGATCTGCGGCGTACGTGACGGACGGACGGTACACAATGCATGCAGTAAATACTAATTCTCTAATCTAAATCACAGGTGCAAATAAATATAGTAGGTCACTTGTCTATCTGTCCGCTGTTTTATTTTCCGCACTTTGCTGGAAACACCTGCTAATTATAATAAAATAAATAATTTTAATTAAATTTTCGAGGCCGGTCGTGGCGCAGCGGCACGAGGTGTGACTGCAAAATCGACTGGTTGTGGGTTCGATCCCCACTCGAGGAGATGAAATATTTACTTAAATTTATATTTCCATTTCTTCGCTCTGGTGTCGAGGTTAAGCGCGGCGTTGAGTTCTGCCACTCAACACGCAATGCCTCCAGAATTCGGCAGAAAGTGGGGAACGGAGTGTCTTAACACTAGGTTCCCTCTACCTACCCTGCTGTGTGCGTGAAGCTGATATATTTTTCTAGAAACAGGTAAATCTGCGCGCAATTATCAGCATCTCAATTCTATATTAAGATCATGGGGTACAAGCAAGAAGTGTTGTGTTTACTTCATTTTATGTGTGTTTTTATGGCACAAGTAACGAGCTGCTTTATAGCTGGACGACATTTTGAATAATTCATGTTTCGCTCGACTGTTGGGTAAACGATTTAAAACTGCACTTTTAAGGTAAGACAATGGATCTTGTGAATATTATTTGTTATATATTTATTATTATGCACATGAAACAAGTTTATTTATTGATTATAATTTTCTGAGGCTATCGTGGTGCATGGGCATAAGCGTGTGGCGGTAAGCGCCACTATACAGGGAATCAAAATTAAAGGGGGACTTCCAGTTGACCTAGAATTTTAAAATTTGGCAGCTAGCATCCACAGGGAGTACTAATTCAGGAAAAAAACTATACATTTCTGGTTAAGTAATGAAAAATAATAGTCTTATAAGGGGTGCATAATTTGGATGAAAAGATTCTCTGGCTAAGTTAAACTTGAATTTTAGAAAAAGCCTCCATCCAGTTTTGTACGGTATATTAAATGTATCGAGAATCGAACCCACAATCTATCGCGTTTACAGTCACACGCTTTAACACTTGCGCTACGACTGGCTTCAAAATCATATATAGGTAATTAATTATTTAATAGAATCAATGATTACATTAACCTTTAATGATTTTAAAATTATGAACAGTTTCAAATAATATGTACATATAATGTGATAATCATGATCGGCATTCAATAGTTACTAGTTATTGTTAATAGCTATAGTCAATTAAAATTACGCAAAAGCAAGTTGGTATGCGAAACTTTTTATTTCACTTGATATACCTGTTCCACTGCGACGTGTAAAACTCCATTCTTCGTGTGGTAGGTACTTTCCTTAAATGTTGTAATAAAAATTATACGACATTCTGTGGCTCAGGGGCACAAATTCGACAGGTTGTAGTTTCCATTTCTGGGTTCGATTCCCAGTCGAAAAAATAAAACATTTCATATTTTCGTTTTCTCGCTCTGGTAACGAGGCAAAGTGCGTTTCTAAGTTCCGCCACTAAACACGCTACGCCTACAGAATTCGGCGGAAAAAGGGGAACGGAATGGAAGTGACCTAATGGGAACGGAGTGTCCTAATACTAGGGAACCTGTTTCCTCTGTGTACTCCGCTATATAAAAAAAATAAAAAAAAATTATATATTTGCTAGTAATATTCCCAGATCTGTTGATTTATACCGCTAAGCTATGTCGTGAGCGGCTCACAATGACCTACATTTTATAATTTAATTACTTTGAACATAGTTAAACAACCATTAAGTTAACGTTACAAAGTCTACAATTATAAAATAAATAATTACTATACTATGTTTATTGCAAAACGTGTTGTGTTGGTTTTTCAGATATCCCCGTAAAATTATATGTTGTTTTTTTCCTCCTTTTTGTTGAATTAAGTAGAAGGTGAGGTGTCGTGGCTCAGTGGCACAGTGTCTCACTGTAAACTGTGTTTGAAATCAACACGGGAGATCGGGACTTGTCTAAAAGTAAAAAAAACGAATAATATAGGTTAAAAAACAAATAATAGTTGTAACGCATCGTAATGTAAATTTGTGACTTGTGGACCATATTATGATTAGAATTTCTATAATTTTAAATTCTTTCTATATACTTAAAAAAAAACGGAAAAGCTCGAGTCGGGCTCGCCCACGTAGCGTTTCGTTCCCCGAGCTTTTTCTGAAATTTAAGTTTAGCCTAACTAGAGCTTTTCAACCGATACTTTACTTGAACTAGCGGCTTTAATACCAAATTTGCTCCCTTAAACGTAAAGCGTTAGCGTTTGCGTTAAAACGCTATTATTTTTTAGGATTTAACCTCAAATGTATTGTTTTTAGATTTTGGACAACAGGAGGTAGTAGTGTCGAAATACGCGTTTTTTTGCGATATTTATATCGCCATATCTTTTTTTAAGTAAATGTAGAAATACTATTTTTTCAGGAAATCGTGGAACCGTAAATCCAACTATATGATTTGAATTTTAACTCGATATCTCCAACATTCCTAAGATAAAGGGTCTTGACAGACAAACAGACGGACGGACAAGAAAGTGATCTTATTTCGGAACCCTAAAACATGATATAAATACATAAATAATACTAAGATTCTTACCAAGCTGATGGTCCGACCTTACCAAGCTAAAAATAAAACAAAACAAACACGCTATAAGGTGATTTGCATACATTAGTGGATGCAGTTTCCTAATTAGTATTTGTTTATTCCACTCATATGAAGGTGTTTCCTATTGCGTAGTACAGACAGAGCGCACCGCCACTGCGACGCCGTGCACCGACTTCACTATGGGGCATTAAAGACGACCAACTTACACTGTGAAAGAGATACCAGTCTAAGTTATATTGTTATTTTGTTTATTTAAATAACGTAAATCATATTGTAAAGAAATTTGTTTTTCTTTTCAGCTTCACGATGGATCCCGCACACGGCAGGGTAAGGGAGAGGGAAGAGGAGTCTAGTGTTAAGACACTCCATTTCTATTTTTTTGCCGATTTCTGGAGGCATTGCGTGTTGAGTGGTAGAACTACGCCGCGCTTTGCCTTGACACCCAAATCGAAGAAACGAAAATAGAAATATTTATTAAATGTGAAAAGTAAATAAATATTTAATTACGTCAACGTGAGATCTTATTACAAAGAAATTTTGTAATTGTTTTTTAGCTTCGCTTCACGGTAAGGTGAATAGAGGGAACCTAAAAACATAGTTAAGAAACTACGTTTCCATCAAGACACTTCTGTTCTCTAATTTCCTTAGAATTTTGGAGGTCGTTACCAGAGCGATGAAATGAAAATATTACATACTTCATTTCCTCGAACGGGAATCGAACCTATACCCTGCCACGTTTACAGTCACACGCTAGAGTCCCCGCGCCACGACTGGCCTCAATATTAATTCCATCAAATATTTATTCTCTTGAGCTTCGGAGCTTTGCCTGGTATCATCGCATTATTTATAATTTGTAAAACGTGGATGGATGGGTTTGATGATTTTCAATTGTATGTGAAAGCAGCGTACGATGGTTGTGGGTTCGATTGCCACTCGAGGCAATGAAATATTTTTATTTTCCCACGCACTGGTTTGAAGACATAGCGTGCACTGAATTTTACACCATTATATTTATCATATGCAATGTCTTGAAAATTGGGCGGAAAATACATTTGTTATTAAATTAAGAAACCAGCACAAAAATGTTAATTTAATTTTAATATACATTTATACATACATATAGCCTTTATATATTATGGGGCCAGTCGTGGCCCAGGGGCATAAAACCGACTGGTTGTGGGTTCGATCCCCACTCGAGGAGATGAAATATTTACTTAAATTTATATTTTCTTTTCTTCGCTCTGGCGTCGAGAACAAGCGCGGCGTTGAGTTCTGCCACTCAACACGCAATGCCTCCAGAATTCGGTAGAAAGTGGGGAACGGAGTGTATTAACACTAGGTTCCCTCTGCCTACCCTGCAGTGTGCGGGATACAGCGTGAAGTTGATTTTTATAGCCTTTATGTCGAGAACACTTGGAGATATCGTGTTGAAATTTAAATCATCATATTCAAACCATTCCATCGTATCGAAAAGATCATATTTTTACATTCACTTCAAAATATGATATGGCCGCTTATATCGCAAAAAACGCATATTTCGACGCTATAAATCAAAATTAATAGGGTACTTTCGGTTGATCTAGAATTATGAATTTGGCAGCTAGGATACTACCAACTAGATTTGTGATTAAATCCTAAAAAATAATAACCTTAAAAGTGGGGCAAAATTTGATATTAAAGTCGCTAGTTCAAGTGAGCTATCAGTTGAGAGGGCTCTGGATAAGCTAAGCTTGAATTTCAAAAAAAGCTCGAGACATCCAATTTTTGTACGGTACACTCGGTGGGAGAGCCCGATTCGCGCTTTTCCGGTTTTTTTTTAGTATTTGTTATACATCCATAATGACTTCTTTAATTCTGTCATGTTTAATATTAAATGCAACCTAGGAGCCCAGTGTTAAGACAATCAATCCATCCATCGCCAAATTTTCGAGCCATTGCGTGGAAACAAGATAGAACTCAACGTTATATATTCTATATTACCAGAGCGACGAAACAAAACCAATTCATTCCAGCTATTGGTAATCGAATTTACAACCAACACTAGTTCCGCCATTCAACACGCAATGCCTGCAGAATACAGCGGTTAGTGGGAAGTGTAAGTCTCTCAATTGGTACAGAGTGTCATAATATTAGGTTCACAGGTTCCCTCTGCCTGCCCTGCTATGTGCAGGGTACAGCGTGAAGCTAAAAAAACATTTTAATAGCAAATCTAAAAAAAACTAAAAAGGTAAACATTATATTACCCGATTACCCCTAATGCAATCCTAATATATAATAATAACATGTATACAGAGTGGTCTGTCTATATAGAGTGTATACAGTCAAGTCCAGTGTAGTCGGGAAGCGACTGGCGCCGGGCGGCGCGACGTCGCGGCGCCGTGCCCCCGCGCTGGGGACTGGGGTGCGATTTACTATGGAACGTTGTGGTGTTGTGGTGAGTTAGTATCGAATTTAGAAATATTTTGTCGATTTAAGATTTTAGATTGTATTACAGATATTTATGCTAGTCGTGGCGCAGTGGTAGGAGTGTGCGACTGTAAATGCGATAGGTTGTGGGTTCGATTGCCTCGATCGGATCGAGGTAATGAAATATTTTTTTTTCGCTTTAGTTCCGCTACTCAAAACACAAATCCTGCAGAATTGGGTCGGAGTGTCTTAATAATAGGTTCACAGATTCCCTCTGCCTGTCCTGTTATGTGCAGGATACAGCGTGAAGCTGAAAAACACAACGTTGGCTTAGAGTGTGGACCTGATAATAACCTACTAAGCAAATTTTCAGGAGAGACAAAAAAACATTAAATCACTAAAAAACTTTGAGTACCTATACTTATAATATCAGAAAGTTTTTCCAATATTGAAAACTAATTTGCATTCTCTAATTAGATATGAAATGAAATAAAGATCAATTTTTGAAGTACCAGGGTGTTAATGTCGTATACAGGATGGAACCCACGGCCATTAAGTAATCTATAAAAAAAATACTAGACAAATATCGAGTACAACAAATGGTAGTAGCGCTTTACCCTATTGAAACGGCACAAGCTTAATTTCGCCGGGGTCGCTCCATGTAATATAAATATTGCCGTAGAAATATTAATAAAGTCTTATCAGTGTCCTATTTATGTGATTTTTATTATAAAGTATAGCTAGTACTTTATTCTATATATAGATATGCGTATAGTCTTTTTAGGGTTCCGTATCTTTTAAGGAAAAAAGAACCCTTACAAGATCACTTTATTGTCCGTCCGTCTGTCTGTCTGTCGAGAGCTTTTATCTCAAGAACACTTGGAGATATGGAGTTCAAATTCAAACCATATATTCAGTTCTACGGTCCCTTGATTTCCTGAAAATATCGTATTTCTACATTTACTTCTAAAAAGATATGGCCGTAAACATCACAAAAAACGCATATTTGTCGCATTTCTCGCTATGAAAGGAATCAAAGTTAATAGGGTACTTCCGGTTAACCTAGAATTATGAAATTTGGCTAGCATCTACAGGTAGTACTAGTCTAGGAAAAAAATTAAAAACGATATATTTGTTGTTAAATAGTAAAAAATAATAACCTTAAAAGGAGAGCAAAATTTGGTATTAAAGCCGCTAGTTCAAGTGAATCAGATCAAAGGGCTCTGGCCTGAATTTCAGAAAAAAACTCGAGTCCTCTTATTTTGTTCGGAACCCACGGTGAGCGAGCCCGATTTGCGCTTGTCCTGTTTTTGTACCTTCGCGCTGTATACCGTATATAGCAGGGTAGGCAGAGAAATAGCTAGTGTGATTCCGTTCCTCAACGTGCCTTCGTCTTGTTATCAGAGCGATGAAATGAAAATAAATAATTCCCCGAGTGGGAATCGAACCCAATCGCGGCATGTACAGCCAAAGACTGTGCCGCTGCGCCACAACGATTTGATACCGTTACCGGCCAGTATAAAATATGTATTTTTTTTCTATTTAATATTTTCATGTACTTACACTTAGCCATGCCGGGTCACCGAAAAGAGCATTCCGATATATAATGCTCGCCTCTTTATAAACATTTTTACATTTTCAAGTGTTATTGCAAATTTAAGAAAGAAAAATAGTTTTTATATGTTTTCCAAAAATTTTCAAAACAGAAAAAGTAGGAGTTTTTCCGAAAAAGTACGAGCCGGAACAAGAGATAGAGACGCACGATCGGACTATTAATGGTATTAAATATAATTAACAAAACTGCTTAATACAACAATATGTTGATGTAAAAATTACGTACATTCATTTTACAAATAAAAATTATAATATAAGATATTCGATTAAACATAAAACCTACCTAGAGGCCGGCCGTGGCGCAGGGCCACAATGTGTGACTGTGAAACCGACTGGTTGTAGGTTCGATCCCCACTCGAGGAGATGAAATATTTACTTAAATTCATATTTCCATTTCTTCGTTCTGGTGTGGAACCAAAGCGCGGCGTTGAGTTCTGCCCTTAACACGCAATACCTCCAGAATTCGGCAGAAAGTGGGGAACTGAGTGTCTTAACACTAGTTTCCCTCTGCCTACCCTGCTATGTACGGGATACAGCGTGAAACTGATAAAATAAAATTACCACCGGCTCGGAAAGCAGTTCTGCTGAGAAGAGAGAATTGCTCTTTTCATTATAAATGTTACAATTTAATTATTTCACAGGCTGTCAGCCATCCTGCATGAAATTCAATTGATATTAATTCCATACATTTTTATTCTGTAAGTATTCCTTATTGTTGTACCAATAAACATGTTTAAGAAACAAATCTCTTGTGTTCTATATATTACAAAGGAAGAAGATGATGACGTACGTTACACTCTATTTTTTTAGCCTAGAGCCAATCGTGGCGCAGGGGCACAATCATGTGGCTGTAAATTCTACAGTTTATAAGTTCGATTACCAGTCGAGGAAATGAAATAATTAATATTTTCATTTCTTCGATCTGGTGTCGAGGCAAAGTGCGTCGTTGAGCCGCCGTTGTATTTTAAATAAATTCCGTTGAAAATGGGGATCGGAGTGTTTTATCACTAAGTTCCCTGTGCCTACACCGTTTCATGTGGGATACAGCACGCTGTATCCCACATGAAGCGTAGGCTTCACGAAGGCTTTTAATTCGAACAATAAAAACGTTACGCCTCAACTGCATTTATATTTGCATAGATCTCTACAAAACGTCATAACGTTATATATCTGGTTTTTTCATTACACTGACACTGCATTATACATTGAACCGCTCATAATATTTGCAGAAATCGATCAACGTCACCTCAAACATATTTATCACCTAAAAACTACAATATACATTTTACTAAAATCTATTGAGAAATTAACCAAATACTAAGAACCAAACTTTTGACCCATCGCCTTATCTTATCACTAAAACGATAACAACAAGAGAGTCCAATCATATATCCTATTCGGAAGGCGTCTATGTTCAATTACAACTTACAAAAATTAATAACTAAAAGCCAAAGATTTGTATGACTCATACATCTATTCAGCTTATACTTTTTAAATAGCCTGAATTAACTGAAAGAAGTGCGCCGGCGACGCTGAATCACGACCGTGGCGCCATCTGATTTATGTGGACACCCGCGAAACTGCGCGTGCGCATTTGGAATAAAGACAAGCCTATTTTTGGATGTTATATCTAGTAACAATAATGATTTAAAAATATTACAAAAATTCGGCGGAAAGTAAGAAATGGAGTGTCTCAACACTAAGATATGCGCGATACTGTTTGAAGGTAAAAAAATATGTTTAGTTTTTTTTTACAATCTGTAAAACTTCAGTATCATCTTTACCAAAACTTTATTTGACTCTAGGTGAAATAACTTAGGGGAGTAACTTGTTCGATCCAAGTTCTCAGAAAAGCTACCCCTTTATTATACGTATTGTTGTTGGAAGGTGAAATGTATAGCTGGAAGGATTTGTTCATTTTGTGAAACTTCGTTTGTTAAATTACAAAGAAACGCCGACATTTGATTACGATGCAAACAACGTACAATTTTTAGTTTCAATTTGTTTTAGTTTATAACGTAATTTAATACGATAAGTCATTATTCTGAAAATCAACAAAACTCAGCCTCAGAGAGATATTATATACTTTTTAGCATATTATGTATTCAAATGTAGAACTACAGTAGAACAGATTATATAAAAAGAATACATCTCTTATTTTTTTAGTTGCATCCCACTTATAACAGGCTAGATGAAGGGAACCTAATTAAGATACTCTGGTAGGATCTCCGTTTTATGGCCTGGCCATATAATATGGCCTTATCTTCTTTTATTACCTAACAATTCTACATTCGATTTCACAACCAGCATATTAATAATATATAGAATACTATAATATATTACAGTTACATATAAAAATAGTTAGTTATCAAAAGAAATACGTTAAGGAAAAACAGAGAAACTACCACAAATGACATCAAATCCATATTTAGGCACTTTTAAATTGAATATTACATACAAAATGCCACTTCTAGACTCCATACGATATTCCAACGTCTTCAGCGCGTTGTATCAAAGGACACGCAGTAGTACTCCGGTTATAAATAAAGGGCAAAAGGAGCAATCCCGCCATGTGCGCTACAAAACATGAAGCGTGGGAGGGGCACGTCACTCGTGGACAATATAACACGTCTTAATTAGCCCTTTTAACACAAAATGAAAGAAAAAACTAAGCAGTTTGAATTTTTATAATATAAAATGTATTTGAATTTGGAGGGAGATAGGGGACGAAGTGTATTTACACTAGGTTCCTCTGCCTACCATGCTGTGTGGGGGATACAGTGTGAAGCTGAAAAAACAATATATATTATAAATGAAGATAAGTAAAACAGCATTTTTTATCATTTCGTCGAAAAAAAATATATAGCGAGAATTGAGATACTGTTGCCGGACTCGAGGAATAAAGTTCTATACTTGAGATTTCAACATTTTGTTCTATAGATATCTTTTAAATCAGCTTCACGCTGTATCCCGCACACAGCAGGGTAGGCAGAGGGAACCTAGTGTTAAGACACTCCGTTCCTCACTTTCCACCGAGTTCTGGAGACATTGCGTGTTGAGTCGTGGAACTCAACGTCGCGCTTTACCTCGACACCAGAGCGAAGAAATGATAAATGTCAACAAATATTTCATTTCCTCGAGTGGAGATTGAACCCACAACCAGTCTATTTTACAATCACACTTTGTGCCCCTGCACCACGACTAGCCTCAACAAATGTTATATTTGATAATATTTGAATCTTACATACCTATCGTGTGCACGTCGTCGTGTTTGTTACTCGTATAGGTAGGGCACATCCTACCTTAAGTGTTTTTTTATTTTAAAAAGTATTGTTTAGTCACAACATATTTTTATGCATATAAAAACTTTTTTCAAAATATTAGAAGAATATAGATAGAAACCAATGAATATTAATTTCTTTTCACAAATGTTATTATTTTACTATATTGTATTTTGTTATTATATTATGTTATTATCAATGAGTAAAGGTAAATTTGTTGCAATATGTGATTAATTTCAGCTTTTAAACCGCAACATTCGAGGTAGTCGGAAAACAATCAAAATAGTGGAAATCCCTAATGCGTGGCGGCGGTATTTCTTGACGTAGAAAAGTACCTAATATGCTTTTTTATGAACACGAATTGTTAACTTAAATAACCATTAGGTTTTTTTTTATTTATTTAAAAAAATACTAATGGATATTTAAGTAAGTAATTATTAAAACATCGTATGCTACATTAAACATTATAAATATTTTAAAATGTTTAACACTAGGAACCTAGTGTTAAACAAAAACTTTTAATATTGTTTAAATTAATTTAATATATAAAAATGCATTTAAATATCTACATTTCTAGAAAATATTGTTGCATCATCTTTATTTATTTATTGTGATTCCAAATTTCATGAAACTGTTGGCAAACGTCCATTATTTGGTATTATTACAATTTTATACTTTATTTCAATGTTTTTCAGTTCTTTTTTGAATATATACATATAATATTTTTTATTATTATGCCAAATATTTCACAACATTTTAGCGGTAGCATGCAACGCTTCATTCATCACGTCGACTTCATTCAAAGTTAGTGTGCTGACATTAATATTAGTAAATATCGAATATCGATGTAGCCTCTATGAAATAAACTTATATATTTAATGGAGAAATTCAATAGCTTGAGGCCAGTTGTGACGCAGGGGGAAAAAGTTTGGCTGTAAATGCGATAGGTTCTGGCTTCAATTCCCACTGGAGAAAATGAAATATTTAATATTTTCTTGTTTTGTCGCTCCGGTGTGCTAATCAAGACGTAAATCTTCCAGAACTCAGAGGAAAATGGGGAACGGAGTGTCTTAATTCTAGGTTTCCTCTACCTACTCTGCTGTGTGGAAGATACTGCGTGACGCTAAAAAATTAGATTGATATTGTTTCACGTATATAACAGAATAGACAGAGGGAACCTATTGTCAAGATCAGAGTATCTTGACAATAGGTTCCTATAGGTTCCTGTAGGTATATTCTACACTTTCCGCCCAATTATCGAGACATTGCATGTTGAGTGGCGGAACTCAATGCCACGCTTAACTTGTTACCAAAACGTGGAAATTATAATTATTCATTCCCTTGAATGGGAATTAAACCCACAACCGTCGTCCCGTGTATAATCAGACGATGTGCCGCTGGGCTATACACTCTATTTATTTAATAAGATATTGGATTGCAGTTTAAATACCATGGATCTAAGAATGTATCTTAACTTACTTGGCTAGAATATATGTCATATTGTAAAATATAGATGTTTTTTTTTAAATATTAATATAAAAAATTCAATATTTTTTATCCTGGTATTTGGTTTTTATGAATTGTATTGTTTTATAGCCCAGAATATTACTACAATGACAACATTTGGAAAATATCTGAATGTGATAGTTTTAGTACTGATGCCCTCGAATATATGAAAAATTTTTATATATTGTCTCTAAAGTAGATGGTACACGAAGAGTGGACACCACTATTTTCTTGATGACATATTGAAAAAGGTAAGTATGATACATTATGATTTAAAAATATTATAATATTTTTAATTAAAAGTTTCACGCTGTATCCCGCAAGTAGCAGGGTAGGCAGAGGAGGCCTAGTGTTAAGGCACTCCATTCCCTAGTTTCACATTATACATTGTGTTGAGTGGATGAACTTCGTTGCGTTTTGCCTCGACACCAGAGCGAAGAAATGAAAATATAAAATATTTAACTTCCTAGAGTAGAAATCGAACTTACAACCTGTAGCATTTACAATCACACGTTCGTTTAGATTCATTACTTTTATTAATTATGTTAATTTACATTATAGTAAAATATTAATATTTACTATAAATAGTACTTACCAAAATCGAAAGTATCGTTTCGATTGACCCCTCTTTGGCAGATGTCCTCTATTCGACCTCACAAACGTAAACAATAATAAACATTCAATAAGTCCTTTCCGTGAATCACGCCATTAAAAACGACCCATAAATTGCTGAAGGTCCACGCATTTTGTCACTCTGCCAGTAATGTACTGAGAGAAAACTATATAGAACTACTACTTTAAGTATTGAGTTATTTTTTATTTTTTTCTCCACTTTGTTGTCATCAAATCTTCACGCTGCATCCCGCACACAGCAGGGTAGGCAGAGGGAACCTAGTGTTAAGACACTCCGTTCTCCACTTTCTGCCGAATTCTAGAGGCATTGTGTGTTGAGTGGCAGAACTCAACACCGCGCTTAACCTCGACACCAGAGCGTGCGAGCGTATTTAATTGTATTTTTTTTGCTTCCCTCTATATCCCGCATATAACAGATGCAACGTCTTTTTTTTTTTAAATTGTATTGGGAAAAATTGTGTATTACCTACCTAAAAAATTTACGTATAAACTTTAATGAATAAAATGTTTTTTTCCTTATACATGTAGCAAGTCACTGTGTACGTACTTTTAGTAGGAACTGTTGTAGAGTTGGGCAATTCGATATGGTAGGTACCTACTATTTACGAAAAATACGTAACAAAATTACTATTAATTATATAAAAAATAAAATAAATCAGCTTCGCGCTGTATCCCGCACACAGCAGGGTAGGCAGAGGGAACCTAGGATTAACACACTCCGTTCCCCACTTTCTGCCGAATTCTGGAGGCATTGCGTGTTGAGTGACAGAACTCAATGCCGCACTTCGCCTCGACACCAGAGCGAAGAAAATGGAAATATAAATTTAAGTAAATATTTCATCTCCCCGAGTGGGGATCGAACACGCAACCAGTTGGTTTTACAGTCACACTTTTTGCCGCTGCGCCACGACTGGCCTCTATTAATTATATACTTCTAGTAATCATTATAATCTGAAATGTTAAAATATACATTATAGTTTGATTATAATAACATAATAATAAATATCATATCAACTTGGACATTAGAAACTGTTTATCATCATTATTTAAATCAAAATTTAATCGGTGATTAAAAATGTTCTTATTTTCGTGATTTAATAAGACAGTATTCATCTATCGCTGGGTTCCCAGCTTGATTGACGGCCGCAAGCCTAGGTTCCCCTAGGACGCCCTTGCCGCCGACGACATCCTCTCAGGCAGCCAATGTGTGCTTGCAATTTATTTGGTACAGAGTACCCTTTTCTCGCTTTAACGGGTGTCGCTGTAAAAGCCAGTAGGGCTAATAGCTATATAACCTTAAGTTAGAAAAACAATCCATCTTTGATAACACTACCTAAAATTACAGTACTAATTGGTGTTGAAGTAATTTCACTTTATCATTATTGTACGATGCGTAACTAAAATAATATAATGCAATTTATATTTAAAAAATTAAATATTTTATACAAAAAATATATCACTATTTTTTATTTGCGTAGCCAAGCAGAAATAATTAAGATTTCTGTATGACGTACAGTACATTCCATCGACATTATGTATGTATTATATATATATATATATATNATATATATATATATATATATATATATATATAATCGATAAATGTACTACAACTCAAGGAGATTCAATTCAACAACAAGGATCATATTTTTCAATAAGCATCATTAGTTCCTGAGATAAGCGCGTTCAAGCAAAAAAAACTCTTCACTTGTACAATTTTAGTAGGTACAGAGTAAAAATATTAATAAATATTTAAAAAATCAGGTTTAGTCTATGGTATAAGTAGTGTTCCCGTATTTTCATTTCCACGGAAGTGCCGCATTAGGTTCCTATGGTGTGTCACCCTGCTGGCGGCGCTCCAGGTGTTGCAGCCAAAGCCGCACGTGTGATTTTTGTACTGTTACTATCGAAAAAAATATTTTGTAGCGATATAAAAAAAATATAAAATCACTAGCAATGGGTACATAGAATGTATATCTAGATATTAATTTAAAGAATTATTTTTGGATATATTGATTAAATTTTCATAGAAATTAGTATTTATTATAAGACAAAGCGAAAAGCTTCAAGAATTCGGCGGAAAGTGGAGGATGGAAGTATCTAATAGAGAACGGAGTGTCTTAGCAATAGGCACTAAGGTAATTATACAAAAAAAAATCTTGCCCAACCGTGGAACAACACTAATAAAATACGAATTAAACTATGCTAAATCGTTATACAATTTTTTTAGAGAGTATACTTACATATAGTATGCCTCTCGCGTTTTACAGCGAAGTAACCAAAGATAACCTAGTGATAGTCTGCATCTCCACTTTCTATCGAGTGTAGACTCTAGTAGTGAACGCCTTGACTTAGATCAGGGGTTCCCAACCTTTTGTTGACCAAGGACCACTTTTTTATCATTCTTGGTAGCAGGGACCACTATGTAGGTAAAATAAAAATTAACTATGATAAAGTTTCTGTATATATATTACGAGAAACTTTTATAATTCAGTGTCACAATCGTGTGACTACGCGACGGCTGTGGATTCTTTTTTTTTCAGCTTCACGCTGTATCCCACACACAGCAGGATAGGCAGAAGGTTGTGGGTTCGATTCGCAATATATCGCTCGCGGACCATATTAAGGCCTCTGCGGACCACTGGTGGTCCGCGGACCACAGGTTGGGAACCACTGACTTAGATAAAGCTTATTTAGTTTAATATTTTAAATGTGTGTACTTGTAAATAATAAATATCTTTTAAATATATTTTGTTAATTCAGTGAATTTCAATAATTCTGTAGGTTTGATCCCCACTCGAGGGTGGTATGTCTTTTCCCGAACCTAACCTAGTGTTGAGGCACTCTGTTCCCATTAAAACACTTCCGTTCTCGCCTTTCCGCCGTATTCTAGAAACATGGAGTGTTGAGTGGCTGAACTCAACGCCGCGCCTTGCCACGTTACCAGAGCAAGTACCTATTTATATTTTATTTTATCGAGTCCGAATCGAACCTATTGCGTTTAGATACACTTGTGTCCCTGCGCCGTCCGCCGACGACTGATCTCATTAAATAAATTACATTAATGAGGTAAATCTAAATGTGGCCAGTCGTGGCGCAGGGGCATAAAATGTGGCTGTAAAACCGACTGGTTCTGGGTTCGATCCCCACTCGAGGAGATAAAATATTTACTTAAATTTATATTTCCATTTTTTCGCTCTGGTTTCGAGCCAAATCGCGGCGTTGACTGCTACTCAACACGCAATGCCTCCAGAATTCGGCAGAAAGTGGCGAACGGAGTGTCTTAACACTAGGTTCCCTCTGCCTAAAGCTGATTGAAATAGGCAAATATTAGAAATTCTTGGTATACTTGTGTCGCAACAAGTCGAATATAATATGATACTATATGGATCGCTATAATTTTGATTCTACTTAAGTAAATGTATGTAAGATTTTTCCTGTCATCGGTCTAAGAAAAGTGTTTTAAAAAGAACGAAAACTAAATTATTTTTTTTTATTTCGATCTTCACTCTGATTACGTCATAAATCTATCTCCCTTATAGATGCGTAAATATAAAAATTGGGCATGTGCAAGTCAGACTCGCGCGCTATGGGTTCCGAACCATTATCATAAAAATGGCAAAAACAAACACATTTACTTTGGCTTCCTTAAATGTTTATTTGATTCTGCATTTGTTGTTATAGCGGCAACAGAAATACATACTTAATCAGCTTCACGCTGTATCCCGCACACAGCAGGGTAGTCAGAGGGACCCTAGTGTTAAGTTCCGTTCCCCACTTTCTGCCAAATTTGGAGGCATTTTCAGGTTGAGTAGCGGAACCCAACGCCGCTCTTTACCTCGACACCAGAGCGAAGAAATGGAAATATAAATTTAAAGAAATATTTCATTTCCTCGAGTGGGGATCGAATCCACAACCATCGAGTTCCCGGTTCATTAAACAAACAGACAGCGTAGTAACTAACTACGCTTTACCCCCATAAATCATGTTTTCCCGTTTTACCCTTTACATACGGAACCCTAAAAATACTCTTAAATATAGTATGTACATAGAAAACAAAAAATAATTGACTTATATACAAAGAAACAACTAGTCCGAATGAATTTGCGTTTTGTTATCGTAAAAGTACCGACATATTTGTGTATTTTTAAATACAACATTCATTGTCGTAGATAATATAATTGGACATCACTCAATAATAATAATTTATAATATTTATATACTAAAAAATAAATCTATATAGTCCGTCGTTACGCAGGGGCCCAAGCGTGTGTTCATAAACACTACGGTTGTGGGTTCGACTCCATCAAAACCATCATGCATATAATATAACTCACAAATATATGAGGCCAATCGTGGCGCAGGGACACAAAGTGTGACTGTAAAACCGATTGATTGTGGGTTCGATCCCCACTCGAGGAGGTGAAATATTTACTTAAATTTATATTTCTATTTCTTCGCTCTGGTGTCGAGGATAAGCGCGGCGTTGAGTTCTGCCACTCAACACGCAATGCCTCCAGAATTTGGCAGAAAGTGGGGAACGGAATGTCTTAACACTAGCTGATAAAAAAAATATATATTCTCATTTTTATATAATAAAATATATTTTTTATGTAAAATTCACCACGATATAATAACAATCCATACAAATGGCTGCCATGTTCACGTTTCATATGCCGTATCCGATTTTAATAATGAAATTCAATCTTTATAAGGTCCGTCCGCTTGGAGGAAAACACTAATGTATGCAAATAATAGGGGTCAAGTGAGGAGGAGGTACGTCTTACTGTCGACGATTGTGGATCCATTCGAAATCGGAAAAATGAATTATTTACATTTTCTTGCCCTGGTAACAAGACAAACGTGGTGTTGAGTTCCGCCACTCGTAAACACGTGGTGTCTTTATAATCAGATGGGAAGAGCGAGATACTTGTTTCTTATAAAAGAGCTGAAAATACATTTTTATATGAAATTTGATTTTGTGGTTCTTTACAAAAATTCTAACTTATAAATCATTCATGTTTTACTTTTAGTCTTACAAACACAACAACACATTTTCTAATAATATTCTTTTATATTAACCGCTTATTGCTTAAATTAGTCCATTGGAAACTTCAATAAGATGTATATCGCTGTAATTTTTGAGATAGCCCTATATTTGCGTTCTATGCAATTTTGTAATCGTGATGACCTTCACAGTCCCTTTGGTATGACAATTTAGGGTTGCCTATTACGAAATTAAATATAAATCGTGTAAATTAATGTTTCCTGTCTCGTTTACGTTTCGCTTATTTAAACACATTATATTACAAGGCCGAAGTTTCATTTGTTCATACAAGAATAACTCATATTCAACACTAAAGTCAAACAATTGCCTGGCGCAGGATTTAAACCCATATACCCAATTTAGAAGTCCAAAAATTTAAATGTATAGGTTCTTTATAGAAAAGAACATTATAAACTTATAATTGTTGTTTATTTATACAAACTAAGTGCATACCACTGCGAAATTATATTTATTTTTTATTTATTTAAAGGTCTAAATTACAGCATCTGCTCTAAGCGTAAAGTAGAGAACAGAGTAATTTAAAACTCTTCCCTTGCCTATTAAGATATGATAATGCAAGTCAAAACATATATTATTTAGCTTCACGCTGTAACTCGCATATAGCAAGGTAGGCAGAGGGAACTTGGTAACTTAATGTTAAGACACTCCGTTACCATTGAGATACTTCCGTTCTCAACATTCCGCTGTATTCTGAAGGCATTGCGTGTTGAGTAGCGGAACTCAACGTCGCACTTTGCCTCGTCACCAGAGCAAAGAAATGAAAATATGAAACATTTCATTGCCCTGAGTGGGAATCAAATCCAAAACCACCGCGTTTACAGTCGCATTCTTATATGTATAAAATATAAAGAAAAATATATATTAAATTCTATTTTATAATTATACAATATTAGCACCCCTACTTTCACCCTCGCAATCAGCCTAACCTATAAGTCGCGACCCTCGGGCGCAACACGCGATACACCCTCTGCATTCATTTACCAATTTACGTCGTGCAATTTACTTTTTATACGCAATAAATATCGATTGCCCAAACACCCACACGGTAATTTAGTGTCTGACGGCGCGATAAGAGAAATAAAAATGTATAAAGATTTTTGAGTGTAGCCCTTATATAAATTCAATATTGTATTGGCATCAAAAAAGTTCGTTTTATTTACACATTTTACATACTAGTCACGTCTACTATAAAATTGAATATTATGTAAATCCAAAAAAAATCTCTGACAATAAAATAAACCAATAAAGTAAAATATATCATTTTCAGTGTGGCGGCGTGGCGCAGGGACATATGCTTGTGATAGTGCACAGGAATGGGGGGGCTGGATGGACCATGCCCACACCAAAATTTCTATTCCAACAAAATTAGGCTTGAATTTTTTTTCCCAAAAAAAATCCTGCACATACGCCAATGAACGAGATTTGTCGCATATATTTCTTAACAAAATGTTTTACCCTTTTTATCTTCGTTTATTTCTCACATTTAGGATAAATGGACAAAAAGAGCTACTTCACCTAATGCCACATTTTTGTTTCTAGATCAAAAAGGTATTCTTAAATTATAATCAATCAATCTGATAATAACATTAGCACGTATTTTATTATGATTTAAATTTTTATTTGAATCTCAGACTTATCACAATTATTTTGTAAAATGAAATTTATCTTCATTGGGACATAGCAGTCTACCAAATACTTAGCTCTACTTAAATTATATTTTTTACGAAACGAATAAAAAATTTAACATAGAGGGATTTTAACCCGCAAATCTTCCCGCGCATTTTAATACGATCTATAAAAAATATTATTCTTTCTTTATGTTAGGTTCACGTTGTATCCCCCTATAGGCACATAGCAAGATAGGTAGAGAGAACCTTGGAACCTAGTGTTAAGATACTCCGTTTCCACTTTCCACTAAATTCTGAAGGCATTGTATACTTGAATACCAAAACTCAACACCACACCCCGCCACCATAGCGAAGAAATAAAAATTTTAAACAATACATTTCTTTGAGGGAATCGAACCCACAGTCGTTTACAGTCACAAACTTGTGCCACTGCGCCACGACTGGCTACTTAAATAAAGTTTTTATTATGTAGAACAAATGACTGTATGTACATTTAAATTGGATTACAAATTAAATTCATTGGCCAGCGGTTTCGTAGTTGGATTCGTTAAGCATTTATCTAATGGAAATTACCCAATAGGTCGGCTTGAAAGTTGAAAGTAATCAAATTTAATCACCACATCTAGATTTTTATGTGATTTTGTAAGAATAAAAATATTTAGACTTTGAATCTAGGTCTGAGAGGCCAGTCGTGGCGCGGGGGCACTTGCCTGTATCTGTAAGCGCGACAGGTTGTGGATTCGATTCCCACTCGAGGATATTAAAAATTCAATACGAAGAAATGAATTCTTCGTTCTGGTAACGAGGCTAAACGCGGCGTTGAGTTGCTACACAGCACACTATGCCTGCAGAATTCGGCGGAAAATGGGAAGTGTCTTAATAGAAACGGACTGTTAACACTGAGTTGCCACATTCATCTCTGTCTGGGACTCTACAATACTTTGATCAAATCCAATCAAATCAGCTTCACGCTGTATCCCGCACACTTCAGAGTAGGCAAAGGGAACCTAGTATTAAGACACTTAAGACTTCGTTCCCCACTTTCTGCCGAATTCTAGAGGGATTGCGTGTTGAGTGGCAGAACTCAATGCCGCGGTTTGCTTCGTCACAAGAAAATATAAATTTAAGTAAATATTTCATCTCCTCGAGTGGGGATCGAACCCACAACCAGTAGGTTTTACAGTCATACTTTGTGCCCCTGCGCCACGACTGGCCTTAATACTTTGATCGTTTCGACATAAATAGTTCAGACATAACTTTAAAAAAAACTTTTGGCACAATTATTTAAATTTGACCATTTGAAATACAAGAAATATACAAATACAAAAATACATTACGCTAAGTTAGTTTTGAATATTTGATAAAGGAAAGAAAAAACATCTAGATAGAAGTTCATTTACTCTCGTTTGAAGAACTCATGAGTCACACTTATTACACTATAGTCTCGTTAATAATATTGTCAATTATTTTCTTATTACGCTTAATGGTTCGAGACAGCTTTTAAATAAGGAGTAGGTACATACATTTAGTACTTTTTTTATTTATTTATTTAACATACTTACATATATGTACAACGAGCTTGTCTCAATGTCAATCTGTTTTTACTCCATATTGATCATTCTAAACTTTAGGAGGTCCTGTAGAATCTGAAGGATAAATTTTAAATTGTATAACATAATTTATATTTCTTTAAATTTTTGATGTCTTTTAAATTTTGATTATATTTCTTAAAATTTTTGAGGCCAGTCGTGGTGCAGGGGCACAAAGTGTGACTGTAAAACCGACTGGTTGTGTATTCGTTCCCCACTCGAGGAGATGAAATATTTACTTAAATATATATTTCCATTTCTTCGCTCTGGTGTGGAAGCAAAGCGCGGCTTTGAGTTCTACCCTTAACACGCAATGCCTCCAGAATTCGGCAGAAAGTGGGGAACAGAGTGTCTTAACTCTAGGTTCCCTCTGCCTACCCTGCTGTGTGCGGGATGAAATATAAAATAATCAGTTCAGATTATTTTATAAAAAATGTTGATCTTCCACAACCCTCTAAGTAAATTCAACGAAAAACCACGATGAGCTTCACGCTGTATCAAGTAGGTACTATTGAGACACTCCGTTCTTCACTTTCCGCTCAGTTTTAGTTTCATTGCGTGTTGAATGGCAAAACTTACCGAAATTTCTAGCAAATCGAAGAAACAAAAATAATATATTCCTCCGAGTGGAACTCTCATGCATTTACAAGAAGGTGTTAAGCCACCGTGCCATACTCACTTTCTCAACAATAAAACCAATATATTACTAATCAACCATAAAATTAATATTTATAAAAATTTAAATTAAATCAGCTTCACGCTGTATCCCGCACACGGCAGGGTAGGCACAGGCAACCTAGTGTTAAGACACTCCGTTGCCCACTTTCCGCCGAATTGTGGAGGCATTGCGTGCTGAGTGGCGGAACTCAACGCCCCGTTTTGCCTCGACACCAGAGCGAAGAAATGAAAATATAAATGTAAATAAATATTTCACTTCCTCGAGTTGGGATCGAACCCACAACCAGTCGATTTTACAGTCACACTTTGTGCCTCTACGCCACGACCGGCCTCTCTATATCACGAAACAATTAACTAAATTATATACTAAAAACGAGAACAACTCTCACATAAATAAGATAAATTATCGAGCTATCGTATGAAACTAAATTATAAATACAAAATGTTTTTTTTTTTGCGAATCCATTCATTGCAAAGTTGCGTCACTTTAAATAAGAAATAAGAATATAATTCTGGTGAACACCTGTTTTGCTCTGAATGTAAACAACCATTTGTATTTAGTGATTCACCAGCCAGGGCCTCAGCCAAGCCTCCCGCCTCATGCATACCTAATAATAGGGCTGATCTCACGTTTTCAAGACCTAAAACTAGATTGGCAACAAAAAAAATGCTTTAATTTTATTTATTTTTTTCGGTTTTTTTTTCAATATGTTGTAAAGTATGAGGAAAACCCAAATTATTGTAAACTTTGCCTTCTATTTTTCTATTAATTTAGGTAAATTATGACGTATAGTGTTGAGTGTCTTAACACTAGGCTCCCTTTGTCTTCCCTGCTACATGTTATCGTGATTGTGGTAGGTTCTATCTCTACTCGAGTGAATCAATATTTTCAAACGGAGTATCATGACACTATGTCCCCGCTGTATGCGGGATAAAGCGTGAAAGTGAGAAAATATGACGAAAATTAAATCATCTTTCGCACATAGTTCCAAACTGCGTTACTTACATAACAGTTTTTACTACCAGATTAATGGCTACATTGAGCTACAATTAAATGCTATATTAATGTCCAAATTTAGAAATCTACTGTACTAAATGTTTTATTTAAACAGACTTATACCGTAACTAGGTACATTTATTCTTAATTACTAATAATGATGAATATGTAATATTAAATAAGTCTTATTGGTAGACAAAATAAGTGATCTTCGTCTTATAAGAAATTAATTTACAAAAAACCTATTAGATATTCGTAATCGGAGAAAGAAGACTATATAGGTATTATAGTAGGTATCTACTTATTATAATATAAATAACAATTAAAATTGCACAAATATGTATGTAGTATTAGAATGATTTCAATCAGCACCATTTTCCCGAACACCTGGATGGACAGAAACATCTAGTGTCAAAACACTATGATCAATTTTCTGCTTCAAACATCTATTTCCTGCATAGAAGAAAGACGAGGAAGCAGATAGAACCTAGTGTCTACCAGAGCGGAGAAATGAAAATATTAATAATTCAAACGAGTGAAGATCGAATCCAGAACCAGAACCAGAACCGTCGTGTTTACAGACGAACGGTGCCCCATTACGCTACGACGACCTCAATTTAGTTTTTGTTTAATGGGTAAAACATTATAATGCATAGACGCACAGGCAGAGTAATATATAAATTGGGTCAAGTTGGCAAGGTCCTGTTGCCAACAAAACCTATTCGATTCATAGTAGGTTTCTCGGAATCGCCGCCATTGGCCGGCGGCCTCGCCAATACTTGACCGGCACATAAACAAAATTTGAAGTCGTTTCACACTGAACACGAAATTATATCTTTATTTACGATTTTCACTTTATGACGATTCCGGTTATATCGTTTATTATTAAAATCTGAGGTTGTTGTGTTGCTGGAATATAAAATATTAAATAATATTGATAGTGGATCAAAGATCTGTTTTGTTTAGATTTAAAATTATAATATTATATACACATTTTTGCCTCTTATTTAAATAAATAATTTAATTTGGAATATTTCAATTCACAACATTTAAACTAATGGAATATTTTAAATTATTTTAATTGTACCTATTTTAAAAACATAAATTGAAAAATTGTTCAAACAATATTTTTGAAATATATCGAGCGTCATCTGTCGTAAAGTTGCCACTTTTTGCTAGTATCATTATTTTGTGGCGACATCTATTGTTGAGTGGTATATCTAGCAAGATGGATTTTTAACTTATTTTTAACTAAAAATTATATAAAGATTAAGTTTTTACTTTAAATTTTTAGTCGTTAATAATATTATATAAAATCATTTAAATTGTGTTTAAATTATTATTATTCATAAAAAAAACATGATTACGTTATATAGATAATACAATTTTTGTAAACTATTCTATTTTGAATTAAATAGACCATAAATACTTTTATTAACGGTGCGATTTTATTAATTTTGCAACTATGTATGTATAATATCTAACAATTTGTCTTTATTTATTATTTTTATTTATATTTTATAAAACTAACAACATACTTTTAACTAATCAATTTATTTACAATATGTTAAAAAAATTGTATAAATATTTTTATTTCAAAGAAGTGTGAAAGTCAGATGATTCTTATAAATATCAACTAATATAATAAAAGTTATTTGCAGGTGCAAAACTATTGTATAAATAACTATTGTATAGGTAATTGGCAGTTCTCATAAAATTGTTATTTTTAATTATTTTTTTTTTATTAAACCTGCGTGTGAAATGATGAGCTGAAAAAAATGAGCTGAAATTTTGCTGTGATATATAAGCTTGGACATTATAATAAACGCTTATTGAAATAGCATCTATGAACTGCCCTTACTTTAACCTTCTTTATTGTATGTGTTATACGGACGGATAATGACAATTAGTGAAAATAATGATAAGCATCTAAAGGAAAATGATAAGCCGATACTTTTGAAATATTACATTATATAAAAGGCCCACTATTGATTTATAATTTTACCTACGGAGAATATCTATATCATCCTCAAGCATCTCAATTCTATTAATAATAATATTCAATACTATATGATTTAGTAATACAAATACAATTTAGTAATACTTCAACAGTGAGTCTCACCACCATCTTACCGCCATTGGCAAATCTTTATTACCTTACCTTTATTTTCCATTGAACACCTAGGGGACGAGCTTTGATAAGTGAAAAATGTCCTTCATCAGAATAAGATGCCTGCTCCCCTCCATCGTTATCAGAAGACCAACAAGCTACTCCTAGTAGTAGTGGTTTAAACATAAAAAAATCATCACACAATCCGTGAGTACCTATTAGAAATATATCTAATATTCAAGACTACAGCCTCAGATCAATCCATCCAAATCCATTCATCTAAAGCTATCTCTTTAAAAGCTAATAATCATTAATAATATAAAAATCAAAGTATTCAACCAGCATCATTGCCTTCTTTTAACATTTTCCTGGCAATGATGTCGCTATCAATAATGTATTTACGAGTACATATAATATGTTGGAACTTTATCAAAACCTCATTCAAAGTGCATGAAATGTGCTGGATCGTTAATGTATACATGTAAAAAAATTTCAAAATATTTAATAATTAGCATTCTCTCTTGCCAGACTATAATTCTTAGTAATTATCTTTGAGTAGCGGAAATTCGTAAAAATCTCCCTACAGAGATGCTAACAACTTAAATAAATTGTAACAAGCGTATAAAAGTTTCGACGTAGCTTGATAAGAACGTATTGCTTAGTGGTCAGAGCGCCTGGTCGGTTTGTAGGAGGCGCGGGTTCGAATCCCGCTACGTTCAAATGTTTATAAGTTATCAAAATAAGTATTTTTCTTTCCTAAATGTGGAATACTTTAAAAAAAATGTCAATACAAGTATATATTAACGATCACCGAAATATTTATAATCTAAAAGTAGTAATTAAAAATATCAATGACGATTAATGTGCTAAAATTAAGAGAATGCAACTGAAGACTCATCTCTGCGTTGCTAAATCTTTTTCGTGGCAATATTTAAAACAAAAACTGGAGACAATGACATTATTTTTGTAATTTTGCGATCGATGTTTGTGTAGCTACCTACACCTTAAGTATAAACATGGTTATTTTAAAAACTTTAAATATAAACTTATTTCATTGAAAGTAGTATTAAAAGTGAATATACTTTAATTATTAATATTTTTGAATAGAAATTAGCCACGAATTCACTAAAAAGATACGTAGAATATAATTTTGTTTTAAAGGATTTTTCTTAAAATATATTTGTGTAAATACTTAATCATTAAATTTGTCTAGACTACTTATTAATTATTTAGTTACATATTTAATATAATATTTATATTCTTAAAATAATGAACTATTAATGAGTAAACATAAGGAACTTGAAATTTGTGCGATTGGGAGAACTGCCATAATATTAAATATATTATCATTTATTGATGACTCACTTTATATATTTAAGCTTACTTGGTTACTGGCAATACATTTTGTCTATGACTATCAACGTAGTCTGACGGGTGGCGGGTACATCCGGCCCACGAACTCGTAAAAGGGTCCTTTTTAACGCGTACGCCATTGCTGGCGTATGGTGGTGTATTATATTAAAAGAAAAATCATAAACCATCCAATATGGTAAGTGGTAATTTTACATTTGGTGCTTAGAAAAGTGAAGCTAAATATGTGTTCTAATATCTTGTGGTTTTATTTTTCAAGTTTTATGTAAAACAAGTATTAAAAACTTAGAATTTTGTTAACAGTCTACTTTGTGAACGGGATGACGTTTTCACTGTGGTGTCGTGCATAAAGTGTTGTGAAATATTTTACAATTACATAAATCGTGATAATATTGGAATACATTATAACTGTATTCTACTACATTTTATTAACCTTTCGAGAAATATGAAACGTGCGTCTGACAGTACTGTTGCCATCTGTTTTATACTATTCCGGCTTTTCGACATGCTGAGTGTTCACATTATGTGTGCAGGTGAATTTTACCGTCGACGAGATCCGAGGGATGATGGACAAGAAGCGGAACATCCGCAACATGTCCGTCATCGCCCACGTCGACCACGGCAAGTCCACTTTGACGGACTCGCTGGTCTCCAAAGCCGGTATCATCGCCAACGCGAGAGCCGGCGAGACTCGTTTCACCGACACCCGCAAAGATGAGCAAGACAGATGTATCACCATTAAATCCACGTGAGTTTGGTTTACCCTTTGTGTGTATTGACCTTCCAATATGGCTGCAGTGCAGTGCACATGCACTTTTTTTGACGAACTTAGATTGCTAATGCTATATATTTTGCGCTCTTTGGAATAAGATAATGATAAATAAATTATCGTAAACTTTCTTAATTTCATGATGATTGTTCTTACCACTAACAACTGAAATTTAGTGAAGATTCTTAGAACGGCCAGCTGATGTCACAATATTTCATACTAATACCTAAAGCTGTTAGAGACAATGTCTAAACGTATAAATTTTTCAGCGCCATATCTATGTTCTTCGAGTTGGAAGAGAAGGACTTGGTGTTCATCACAAACCCCGACCAGCGTGAAAAGAGCGAAAAGGGCTTCTTGATCAACTTAATCGACTCACCTGGTCACGTCGATTTCTCATCAGAAGTAACGGCCGCCCTCCGTGTAACTGATGGTGCCCTCGTAGTAGTGGACTGTGTATCTGGTAAGTTACTTTACGCCTAGATAGTAAATTTATATAAAACAATATTTTCACCACCCCCTGTAGAATATAGCAAAATTTCTATACTATGGGCTATTTTGTAACCTATCTAGGAGTATCCTATCCTGGTACCTCAACCAACTATTGTAGTTTACTTAAGAATTGTTATAAGTGAATATTAATGGTTATTATTATTAATATTTATATAAATAATAATACCAATACCAATGACACCAATAATATGTCACATATATTATAAGAAAAAGCACTTATGCTTTACTAGACAATTTTTCTATAAGTATCCTTTGAAGTACAAAATATAATAATAGCTAAAACTAGATTTTCAGTAGGGAAATAATTGGAAAGCTATTTTTAGAAATGTGAAAGAGAATGACCTTTAACTTAAAGGTTAGAAGTTCGAATCAAAGTATGTGATTAACAAATACAATTTCAGTTTCCAAATTCTTTTAGATATCTTGAATAATAATAACAATGATGAAGCTTTATATTTTTCCACCTTTAGACCTTGATAGAAAGTTTCTCATTTATGGGGATAATCCTTTGTGCTATTACTATTTTTATTCATGATACTGATAGTACCATAAGTTAATTTTATGTATTTAAGTACTATTTGTTTTTAGGTCTTTTTAATTAATAAATAATGTTTTTCTCTAGGTGTATGTGTACAGACTGAGACAGTGTTGCGTCAAGCCATTGCTGAGCGTATCAAGCCCATCCTTTTCATGAACAAGATGGACCGTGCATTGCTTGAATTGCAACTGGAGTCCGAAGAATTGTACCAGACCTTCCAACGTATTGTAGAAAATGTCAACGTAATCATTGCCACATATAATGACGATGGTGGCCCTATGGGTAAATATTTGTTTGTTTCAGATTAAGCTGATTGCTTTGTTGTAAGATTTGCTATAGCTTTATAGTAGCCATAACAACAGGTTTGATTCCTGCTCGGGGAATGATTAATATTTAAACTAGTGAAAATGCAGCTATGAAAGCTTAAACTTTTGTTATGTTGTAGACAAATTATATAAATGGTAGTGTATTATCTTTACATAAATCGTTGCCTGTGTTATTCTGGCATATAAGCTATAATGCATGAATTTTCACCATCCATCCAATTGGTTTTGTGTGAAAGTGGATCTGCCCTTCCTATCACATTCATCATATAAAGTAGGATTATCTTCATTTCACAAAATCATAGATTGGATTTCTCTCTGTCTTGAAATTATGCACTGAGTAGAAAATTGAGAAGTTAGCAATATCTGCCGACTTACCACAATTTTAAGATAATGCAAATAATTATACGACATTGCAATATTTAATTTAATATTGACTAACATTTAATATAATCTAAAAAATATTACTTGCAAAATTACTTTTTACCTGATGCAAGTAATGAATATATTGTTTTTTTTTTTGTAATGTTAAGATTGTGATATAGATAAGATAAGTAAGACCTTGCGTGATAATTCTGTGGGCTGATTAAGATCAGATCAGTCATTTATATTTTTAGGTTTTATTTTAATTGCTTTTTATAACACCATCATGGCAGAGTGGTACAGTGTATGCATTCAAACACGATGATTGTAAATTCGATTGCCTTTCGTGGGTGTGATTATATTTATTTCGCTGCTTTAGTATGTATTATGATGTGTGGTGTTCATTTTCAATAAGCACCCCAAACTCGAGTGCTTTTGAATACTTAATTAAATTTTTTAATAATCGCCTAAATAAATTGCAAAATAATTTCACTTGACTGTAAATAATTATATCATTATAACTCCGCGTATCTGTCACGTGAGTCTTGAAAATAATCGATAACTGTCAAGGTCAGAGTGTGTTTGCACAATTATTGTGAAATATATTGTGACGCGCGTTTTTCTACTAATATTTAATCTTTTAACTAATCTAAATTATGAATCCTAACAATAAATATATCGTTGCGCAGTAGCATAAGTGTATGATTGTAAACGTGACAGGGTATGGGTTCGATTCCTACTCGAGGCAATGAAATATTTAATATTTTAATTTCTTTGCCCTGGTCTCGGGGGCAAGGGGCGACGTTGAGTTCCACCACTCAACACGCAATGTCTCTAGAATTCTTTAGAAAATACTCATTAAAATAATATATTAATTATAAATATCTTGATTAATTATAAATTTTCTAAGATATTAACACAGTGCAATATAATATAGTATACAATTAAAGCACTGATAATAATAATATAGTCAGTTTGTAATATTAGTACTTTTTCCTCAAATAGAATTAAGATACAGTAAGTCTTATGACTTTATTATAATTTTAGTTTTTTCGAAATTTGGCAAAAAGTAGTCTTGACACGGGTTCACTGCCTCCATTACTAGGTTACTGCCATGATACATGCGTATATTCTGTTAAAATTGAAGAATATTCTGTTTATGTATTGAAAAATATATATTTTTTTTTATTTATTCAATTTCTCTATATATTAATAAATCAGGTGAGGTGCGTGTCGACCCCAGCAAGGGTTCCGTGGGCTTCGGTTCCGGTCTCCACGGCTGGGCGTTCACCCTGAAACAGTTCGCCGAGATGTACGCGGACAAGTTCAAGATCGACCTCGTCAAACTTATGAACAGGTTTGACTGCTTTGTAACTTTATATGTAATCTGTTGTTTACTATCTGTTTGTTTTTTTTCTTCTTATTAAAAGGACATCGTTGCATTTATAGGGTTTGATTCCCCATTTGTGTGGGAATATATTTTACTGCACTGTTAGACAAAGTGCGGCGTTAAGTTTGTTGGATAAAAAACTAAAAATTGAGTGTCTTGAAATTAGGTTATCTGTGTAAGTGTCAAATAAAAAAGGATTAAAGAGAATAATTACATAATAATAATCTTTAAAATGTATGATTTTTTTACAAATGTACACATTTTATTATTTTCGTCCCATTGATACTGGGTAAAGTCATTAATGCTATACACCAGCGGCAGACCGGGACGGAAAGAGAAGTCTCAGCTTGGATTGGTGAGACATTCTCTGTAGATGTTTTACAACAAAATCTGAGATACAACTCTTATTCTTCTTTAATTACTTAATTGATTTCTAGCACATTAAAATATTATTGTTTTGATAATTTTTCGATATGATATACTAAAATACATTTTTATTTTAGAAAATGTATCAAAATTGTAATATATAATATGTATTCTTTCTCGTTTTGTTAAATTTAGTGTTTGTTTAGTTATGGTGTAGCTTGAGGAGTATTTATGGTGCTTGGATTCAAATCCCTTGGGTTCAATTCTCGATACGTATATTTTTGTTTCGTAAAAAAAACTATTTTCCGTTTCTAAGTTAAAAGTATGATTTCAAAGTTTAGTAGTTACTAAAATTAAAATTGTCCTTATTAGGCTATGGGGAGAGAACTTCTTCAACGCTAAAACCAAGAAATGGTCAAAACAGAAGGACAATGAGAACAAGCGTTCATTCTGTATGTACGTCTTGGACCCCATCTACAAGGTGTTCAGCGCCATCATGAACTTCCGTAAGGAGGAAATCGACAGCCTCCTAAAGAAAATTGGAGTCACCATCAAGCATGAAGATGCTGATAAGGATGGCAAAGCTCTACTTAAGGTGGGATATAAATATATATTTCATTTTTTTTATAATTATATTCGATCGACGAATCGTGGATACTCTGAAGTTTGCTGTAGGTAGCTGTGCAGATTATATTTTAGGACTTTGGTTTCTTTTGATTATTTTCTTTATGAGTGAATTGTTCACACAAAGTGTACATAGTATACGTACATAAAAAGTCCCAAGTGTTGCCAGTTGTTTCTGCTATAAGCTTCTGGGTGTCAAAGAGGACTGACATTATCTGTCTTTCTGGAATTGGTTGTAAGTCCTGTGACTTGTGTCCCCATAAATGGAAGATACATTTTTATTCTATTCTACAGTTATTTTTTGAGTCAATCTTAGAGACCATTGTAGTGTTGTGGATCAGTATATGACTGTTAACGGAATGATTTCGGTTCGATCTCCACTCTAGAGAAAGATTTAAGTTGTTTTTATTTCCCTGCCTGCATTGGTAGGCGAAATGCGGCGTTGCGCTCCGCGATTGATTGACAAACTCGAATTGGATGGTGCGTGGGGAGTGGAATGTCTTCAAGACTAGAAAATGACTTATGATAATTTAAAAAAAGTAATAGAACTATGAAAAATGTTTTCTTTATTATTTTAGGTAGTGATGCGTACTTGGCTGCCAGCCGGTGAAGCTCTGCTTCAGATGATTGCCATCCACTTGCCTTCCCCCGTGGTCGCGCAAAAGTACCGTATGGAGATGTTGTACGAGGGACCCCACGACGACGAAGCCGCTATTGGTATCAAGGTATGATATTTATTAGTGAACTGTTTGTGTTCTAAAGTTAAATTAAAAGAAATTAAAATAGGCAGTCATTTGATAAGTTTAAAATTAGAAATTTTTTTAGCAGTTAATATTAATAAAAAATAATCTTTTTATTCTTTAGAGTTGTGACCCTGAAGCTCCTCTTATGATGTACGTGAGCAAAATGGTACCGACCTCTGACAAGGGTCGTTTCTACGCCTTCGGACGTGTTTTCTCCGGAAAGGTCATCACAGGACAGAAGGCCCGCATCATGGGACCTAACTTCCAGCCTGGCAAGAAAGAGGTGTGTATCAAACTTAGCTAGTATTATTATAGTGAAACTTAAGTTAATATTATTTTATTTTTATATAATTCCGCAAATAGATATTATATCATGGACTCTTGAAAGTGTTGTGCAATCAATTTCCATTTTTTGGAATATAACATTTCCCTGGTCTGGTATTTAACGCTGTCTTGAATTTCGATACAGAGTGTTCACAGTACTTTACCCTGTTATATGCGAGAGATTCGTAAAGCAAACAACATAGTAAATTTTAATGGAAGGAATAGATCTAGAAACGTAATGTTCTTCCGCACACCGTGCCGTGTCCTAGCGCGCGCGCTGTCTTGCGGTGTGCTCGCGATGAGGGCGGTGGCAAGTGCGGAAGAAGAGCAACTCGCGTGCGTTTAAACGCTACACAGGACCTCTATCCTTATGTCCTAGGACTGTTCGCTACGGCGCATGCGATACAATTTTTGTTTTATTTTTGTAATTTGATTAATTATATGAGCTGATTAATTATTGAAAGCCATGTAATGAATGATGAAAGCTAAATTTTATACTTTGTCTATATAGGATCTGTATGAGAAGACCATCCAGCGTACCATCCTCATGATGGGTCGTTATGTGGAGGCTATTGAAGATGTACCCTGTGGTAACATCTGTGGTCTGGTCGGTGTTGACCAGTTCTTAGTCAAGACTGGTACCATCACCACCTTCAAGAATGCACACAACATGAAGGTAAAGAAATATATTTTTTCGTTATAGAATATAAACATTCTTTTTTATAAAATTTTGACTGATTTTATATTTATAAGCTAGAGAGCTCATAAATATAAAGAAAAAAATGAATGGCGGTGAATTAGAAATCACTACTAAGACGCTTGATGACTTGGAACCCTTATAAATCAAAATTTCTTCTATTATTATTCAATTTGTGGAGCATGCATCATCAATACATGAACACAATAAAAAATCATTTTCAACTTCTGAGGTTAGCACATTCTATCAAACAAAATGTTAAGTTTTATAATAGTAGTACAAATATACATACAACGTATTGTAGTTACAATTAAAAAAATATTTACTCAATTGTCATCACCAGGTCATGAAATTCAGTGTATCACCCGTCGTACGTGTAGCCGTGGAACCCAAGAACCCCGCCGACTTGCCCAAGCTGGTGGAAGGTCTTAAACGTCTCGCCAAATCTGACCCTATGGTGCAGTGCATCAATGAGGAATCCGGCGAGCACATTGTTGCTGGTGCTGGAGAACTCCATCTTGAAATTTGTTTGAAGGTATTGTTTATATACTATTTTCCACTTACAGCTTTGTCTATGTGGTCATATGGACATAACTAGAAGTTGTGTATAACTTGTGACGCATTCCCAGTGGCTGATATAGCACTATTCTTATTTCTTATTTAGAAAAAATGGGATGTCATCATTAGAAATGTATTTAAAGGGGAGGTTTTAATTTTTAAATTGTCTTGGATTATCTGTAAAATGAGGCGTCATAACACAAAAACAATTTACTATAATGTATCTAATGCGGAAATATTTATTTAAATGTATATTTTCATTTCTACGCTCTGCTGTCGCGGGAAAAGCGCTGCGTTGGGTTCCGGCTCTCAACACGCAATGCCTTGATAATTTGGCGGAAAGTGGGAAATGGAGTGTCTTAATACTAGGTTCACTCTGCCTACCCTGCTGTGTGCGAATACAGCGTGAAGCTGATATCTAAATGCTATTTGGATGATAGGCCCGTAAAGTCCCAAGTGTTGCCAGTTGTTTCTGTTATAAGCTTCTGGGTGTCAAAGAGGACTGACATCATCTGTCTTTCCGGAATTGGTTGTAAGTCCTGTGACTTGTGTCCCCATAAATGGAAGATACATTTTTATTTACAAATTTTATTAAACAAATCCATTGTAAATTAAAACAAAAATCATAGTTATTTGATAATATGATAAGTTTATTGTAATTGTTATTTTTTGCTAGAAATAAATCTTTTTTTATTTTTTCACTAGGATCTTGAAGAAGACCATGCCTGCATTCCAATCAAGAAGTCCGACCCAGTTGTATCATACCGTGAGACAGTCAGTGAAGAGTCCAACCAAATGTGTCTTTCCAAGTCACCCAACAAGCACAACCGTCTGTTCATGAAGGCCACCCCCATGCCTGACGGTCTTCCAGAAGATATTGATGAGGTATGGAAAAATTTAATAGTGTTAGAAGAGATGTTTTTGTACAATTTTCTTATACTAGTCTTTACTAGTTAGTATAAGAAAATTTGTCTTTACAAAGAATAGAAATGGATTTTATTTTATCATAATAATAATACTAGTGTTAAATTGCAACATCTTTATAAAGATACTGTCTAAATAAATACTAAATTTGTAAAGAAAGTTAAAAAATATTATTTTAGTAAATTTGCATTTACATTACAATCTATAACCCTAGGGCCGCGTGAACCCACGTGACGACTTCAAGACCCGTGCCCGTTATCTTGGAGAGAAATACGAGTACGATCTGACTGAGGCGCGTAAGATCTGGTGCTTCGGTCCCGAGGGCACAGGACCCAACCTCATGGTCGACTGCTCCAAGGGAGTGCAGTACCTCAACGAGATCAAGGACTCAGTCGTCGCCGGCTTCCAGTGGGCCGCCAAGGAGGGAGTCATGGCTGAGGAGAATCTGAGAGGAGTTAGATTCAATATTTATGATGTCACTCTACATACTGATGCTATCCACAGGTTTGTTTAGTTTTGATTTGTTATTTATAGGTTATATAGTGAGGGTAGTGGAGGGAATTATTGTAAAAATAAATGTTTGGGAAATAGACTATTTTATCATTATATACATATTAATTTCTTTTGAATGGTGGTTGAAGTACATTAGTTGTTGTGGTCTCCATGTGAAGACCGACATTGTCCCCATTGTCTTAACATTGTGTTATTATAGTATATTTAATTTTTTCTTATTTGGATTTGCTTGTTATTTTTAGTTTATAGACTTAAGTGGTAATATTTTGTTATAAACAGTTATTACATTATAAAACTAATAATGGTTGATGATAATTTTAAATGATTTATTAATTTTTGTAATGTTAAACAGAGGTGGCGGTCAAATCATTCCCACGACGAGAAGATGTCTGTACGCGTGTCTGTTGACCGCCGCGCCCAGGCTCATGGAGCCAGTCTACCTTTGTGAAATTCAGGTAATTGACAAACGTTAAACCTACCTGGTTGTTGAAACTTATTTTAAGTGTGTACAGAGTGGTTCATTTTGTAGGGGTCATATATTTTAAATATATGTCTTCTTTGAATCACGATGTCACATGGCAAGGGGGAAAGGGAATCAAAATGTTGAAACAAGGGTTGGAGAAGATGCTAAATTTCATGATCTTACGTTTAGAGATATTAATTAACGAACAATTTCGGCAGTCATTTAAATTTTACAGGTGCAACAAGATTGGGGGATGGGTCAAAAATTTATAATACAAGTTATGTAATTGATTGATGGCCACATATGGTTTTACACCCTAATAATAAACCACTTTGTACTTTTTCTATATTTTCAGCATGATAAAAATGTATAAATGTAATAATTTTTATTGAAGCTGTAAATATAACCCACGTGAATTCCTATGCGGGCTGGCACATGCCTGGCCGTTTTTCCGACACGTGGCAGAGTACCTGTTCTTTGTTTAGGCAATGACGTCCTATATACTCAATTGCCTGAATAGGGGAACTAACAGTCGAAACTAAATTTTAACATTACTTGAAATCGGCTAATCCATATTATTGAAAATATCATTAATTTTACACTATTTTCATTTTAATTCGATATATTTATATGTCAATATAATAAGTTTGAGGTCGTCGTGGTGCAGCGACGCACCGTCTAACTGCAAGCGTGACGGTTGTGGGTTCGATTCCCATTCAGGATAACAGCGCGTCGTTAAGTTTTGCTACTCAATATGCAATGTCTCGAAAAATTGGACAGTGCTTGGGGAATGCAGTGTCTTTAACGTAAGGTTTCCTCTCTACCCTGCTACGTCCTCCGTTACGTAATAATAAGTTACTTGTTACACAAGTTAAATAGACGTGAGGCATCTTTTTTACAAACTTACTATGAATTGTTTTATGTTACTATTCTATAAAAAAATAGCACCACAAAAACATCATGTATCTTAAAACATAATTTTCACAAAAATAAAAGCATCTAATTACCATTTTAGTGTCCTGAAGTCGCCGTGGGTGGTATCTACGGTGTGCTCAACAGACGGCGTGGTCACGTGTTCGAAGAGTCCCAAGTGGCCGGTACCCCCATGTTCGTGGTGAAGGCCTACTTGCCTGTAAACGAATCGTTCGGCTTCACCGCTGATCTCCGTTCCAACACTGGAGGCCAGGCCTTCCCGCAGTGCGTGTTCGACCATTGGCAGGTTCTGCCCGGTGACCCGTGCGAGGCTGGTAGCAAACCCTTCGCTGTAGTACAGGTGGGTTGTTGTGATGATAGATGACCATCATGAATTATTAGAAAATGTGTTAAATTTATTCTTAAGTATGGGAACCCGATTATCTCTGTTGTTCTTTGGCGGTGTTTTACGAATTTACGATTGTTTAAGCTACGAAATTAATAATGCAGTGAAATTTGATTGAAGTATACGCACAAATATTAAGTGTTAATAAAAGTCGTCCAACCATATATTTAACAACAACAATAAGTCCAGTTAATCGAGTTTCTACTGTAATTGGAAAAATATTCCTTCCGCACACCGTGCCGTGTCCTAGCGCGCGCGCTGCGCTCTCGTGGTGCGGTGCGCTCGCGGTGAGGGCGGCGGCGAGTGCGGACGGAGAGTGACTCGCGCGCGTCTAAACGCTGCACAGGACCTCTATCCTTATGTCCTAGGACTGCACGCTACGACGCGTGCGATACAAATGATACCTTAAAAGTAGACTTGCAACGAAATGTCATCCGCTATTTGATGTGTTGGTGTTAATGTTATACTAATGTTGAAATTTGTTAAAAAAATTGTTGAAATGTAAGAATTATTTAAATATAACAAGTAAGAAAATCGATTAATTTTGGAATATAGAAGAAAATTTTAGTATACTAATGCTACTGGTTATAGATATCTTGGAAACATTACATTCTAAGAGAATATTTTTTTTTATGTTTCATTTTAACAACTCAATATATTCATTTGTTATTTTACATAGCTAAATATACATTACAAGTCTACGTAAAACCTTATCAAATTTAACCTCAACTGTAAATAGTTTTTTGACCTTCTCTATCTTTACAGGAAACAAGAAAACGGAAAGGATTGAAGGAAGGTCTCCCAGATCTAGCCCAATACTTGGATAAATTGTAAACGCCGTAGCTAATGCAATACTGTAATATAACTATATATGCGCCTCACGCACTCAGTTTTGGTTCAACCATTTGCCTGATGACGTCATCGAGGGAAACATTCAATACAATAAATACAATACAAATAGACATTTGAGAGACGCGTCGTCAACAAACAAACCAATGTGATACCCGGCTGTATCATGTATTCTACGTCCCCATTATCGTTTGTGTAGTCGGGAGCCTGGACACTTTAATTATACTGTAATTAATTTTTAAATTATAATTTTTCTATTATACTCTGAGTAGTTTTAATTTACCATTTTTAAAATGTCCAATTGAGTTCACAAGGTGAGTGTTGAAACGCTTGTTTAATTTTTTGCTTGTTGTTTATTGGGATTTTGTTTTGAGTGAATGTTTTCATTTGTTTTTGTTGATTTCAGATCTGGCTGTGTAGATTTCGTGTTTGTTAAGGTGAGATATATTTTTCTATTTGCTTATATGTTTGTTTTGGTTTAGAATTTATTTAATATTATAACCGAATTAGTTTAATATTGTAACCTAAGTCTCCGACAATATTTTTTTTACTTATATATTTTGAGATTCGATCTATTGTTGGCCATTCTAATTTAGGGGGTCTGATCTGATCCCCACTTGTGGGAGTGAGTTATGTTATTTTCCCGACTCCGGAAAGTCAAAGTGTAGTGTTCATTTCTGCCACTAAACTCTAATTACCTTGAATTTTGGTGGAATAGGAGGATATAGTGTCTTGACACTAGGTGTTCTCTGCATACACAGCAATATAAAGAATCTCGTAACGTTTCTAATTTAAAAGAAAATATTTTACGTGATGAATTTATCACAGACCTGTTCTGACCTTGTTGAGGACATCTTATTATTTTTCTGATTTAATATCTATAAACAATGAAAATGGAATAAATAAACTATATAAATTAATATTTTTTTATTTAATTCATTTCAGGTAAATCATAAGTTGGCTGCAATTGTTGTGCAATAGGTAATTATCTTATTTTTGTCTTAAGCTGTAATGTTTATTTAAAACTCCACACACTATCACTGAATTATACTTTTGGATTTCATTTAATCAATGATGTCAATATCGATTTTTGAAATGTCTAGTCATAGAAGTTATTTTTTTATATGAATCTTATGTATTTAATTTTGTATATTTTTATTATATTGTGATGACAAAACCGTACCATACAAATTCTGATGGTTTACAAGCTCAACAGGCCTGATTAAATACTACTTTATATTATTTCATGATAAATGATAAAATGAGAGATTAATGTTCTTAATTCGCTTTTAGGTAGCATCCCCTAGTTGTGTGTATCTGGTGCTAGGACACTGGGTGCGATAGCAAATTACTTTAATGTGTAAGTATTTCATATTTTTATTAACGTTTTAGTATATTCCATTATTTTTGTTAGAAGTTCTAAGTATAGTCTATTAGAGACTGTTGAAGAAATTGTTAAGCAATAAAAAGATTCTATTATAACTAAGCATTATATTATAACTGTCCAATTGTTGATTTTTTTTTTTAAATTAAGTTTTATACCTCATTTTGAATTTTATAAGTCCATGTAAAGTATTTTGTGTTGTGTTCTCATCAATTTTTGGAATAATTATGGTGAAATATAACTTGGTCTTTATAATAGAAATAAATCATTTAACAGTTTTTATTTGCAATATTATTATAAACATAATTCCAAAGTTCAAGGTGATTGTTTTTCTTCTTATACAATTTAATAATTAAAAAAAATATATATTTCTGTAAATGATGATAAAATATTTGAACCAGATGATACTGTGACGGTTTCATAAGCTCAACAGGACTGAGGCAATATCTCACATGTTGCATTTATCTGCATTTAAATTTTGCAATGTTTGATTGTTTCGTTTCTCTTTTAACAGGTATTTTAATATTCGTCGTGAGCGTGACAGATTACTCGAAACAAATGGTAAATATAACTTATGTTTATTAGTTTATAATATTTAATATTTATTATTATATAATATTTAAGAAGGATAGTTTTAATTTTTTTGTTTGAGTCTGTCGTGGCACAGTGAGAGAGCGTCTGACTGTAAATGCGATGGTAATGTGTTTCCCAATCGGGATAATCTGGTGGGATAAATCGCGGCGTTGAGTTTCACGATTTAGCATGTAATGCCCCTAAAATTGAGTGGAGAAAAAGAGAGAAAGGAGAAGGTGGGAAATGGAGTGTAACATTAAATTCTCTATATACAAAAAAAATGTCTTGAAAAAATGAATTGTCTTGTCAAATAAATTAGTAAATACATTGATTTGCAATTAAATGATGATCAAATCACAGACCTGTTCTGAACAATCTTTGAGGTCAAACTTTATATTTTTCTCTGATTTAAAGTTGTATAATTTAATATTTATTAGGTTTTTTATATTATTCTGATTGTAGTTTTATTTTATTTTCAGGTAGTAAGTTGGAGCGTGCATTATGAACAATATTATTTTATAAATAAAGAATTTAAAGTTTTACTATTGTTTTTCTTATCCCTGTATTATATTATAATATTTACTGTATGTGTATTAACACATTGCAGTCACGAAAATATTATTTGCTTAGTACTACTGAATGTAAAAAAAACTTAAAACAGCGCATTTTTTATATTATAATAAAAAAAATATTTATAAAAACAAAAACCCCGGCTGCTTAAAACTAAAAAGGTAATAAACAGGCCCAATAGATTATTAGTATTAACAGTTTCATGTACAATATATAAAAATATTATTTCAGCTTATTTCTATCCCACACATATCAGGGGTAGGCAGAGGGAAAATGAGAAGCTAATGTTGAGACACTTCTCCACTTTCCACCGAATTCTAGAGTAGCGGAGCTCAAAGCTGTACTTTGTCGGTCGTTACTAGAGCAGCGAGCAAATGAAATATGAAATATTTAATTATGAAAAATATTTACAATTTTGCCTCATTAATATATAATGTACAACAAACTGCATCTAGATATATCAAATAGCGAACGGTTTTACAGCAAAAATGTTGCTGTGATAGTTGAGGGCACAGGTTAATATAGATAATGCTCTCAATATATGTGTGATTTCAATACTTTTCGATATTTATTTAAAAAAATATTCAATACAAAGACCAGTGGTGGCGCAGGAGCAGTGTAACTGTGAATACGACAGTTTGTGGATTCCATTCCTACTTAAGGAAATGAAATATTTAAAATTTTAATTTCTTCGCTCTGGTTCGAGGCAAAGCACGGCGTTGAGTTCCGCCATTCAATACGCAATGCCTTTAGAATTAAGAAGAGGAATGTCAAAATACTAGGTTCCTCTGCCTTCCCTACTCTGCTGTATGCGAATATAGCGTGAAGCTGATAAAAAACCATTTAGAAAAAAAATATTAATAGCTTCATAATACACGTGCCATGTTATATTTATATATGTTAACGCATTTGATAAAGAGATTAATTGTATTTTAATGACTGACGTTTTTTTTTATTTCTGAGCTAAAATAAAAAACGTAAGTTTTTACATTACTACATTGTCGTCCTTTTTTGCTTTCTAAATATTCAAAGTATTTATAATATATTTATTTATATATTCATAGTATTTATTTTATTACGCTTATGTTAATTTTTCCCAAATGAGCTATAAGAATAAGTTATAATCAGTGAAATAGGCGATAAAAAGATAAATATCCTATCGCTATATTAAAGTAGTACTTATATATGTAATTAATGTTTATGTAACTATAAAGTTACAGTTTTTAACCGACTTCCGTGAAAAGGAGGTTATCAATGCGACTGAGTTTTTTTATGTTTGTTATTTCAGAACTTTTGACTGGTTGAACCGATTTTGATGATTATTTTTCTATTTGAAAGCTGGTGCTTATCGTATTGTCTCTAACCACTACTACTGCTCTGTTTTCTGTCTTTTTTTCTTTTTGAATTTTATCATGTTGGTTTTATAAATAATTAAATAAAATCAAATCAGCTTCACACCGTATCCCGCACAGTAGGCAGAGGGAACCTAGCGTTAAGATACTCCGTTCCCCACTTTCTGCCGAATTCTGAAGGTGTTGAGTGGCAGAACTCAACGCCGCACTGCCTCGACACCAGAGCGAAGAAATGGAAATATAAATTTAAGTAAATATTTCATCACCTCGAGTGGGGATCGAATCCACAACCAGTCTTACAGTCAGTTTTACAGGCACACTTTGTGCCGCTGCGCCACTACTTGCCTCAAATAATAATAATAATAATAAATAGTTATATCAAGACTTGAAGAGGGCAACACTCTTAATGTCATTAGACGACGTCAAAATCGAATCGCTCAAGGTTGTAGTTTGCGCATGTTTGTGGATACAAATTAAATTCATTTAGTCCCATTGTTTCATGTGGGACGGTTTCTTTCGGCGGTTCTTTAGGAGCTTTAACAAAATGTTGCCTGAAGTAGTGTTCGTGCTGGGAGCGCCCGGCGCCGGCAAGGGCACTCAGTGTTCACTCATTTCTAAGGAGTTCGGCTTCGTCCACCTCTCCGCTGGCGACTTACTGCGGGAAGAACGACAGCGACCTGGCTCCGAATACGGGGAGATGATCGAGGAGAAGATAAGGAATGGCGAAATAGTCCCAGTAGAAGTTACATGCTCCCTCATACACAAGGCTATGTTGAAGTCCGGTAAGACTCAGTTTCTGATCGACGGCTTTCCTCGTAACAAAGACAATTTAGAGGGATGGCAGAAAGTGATGTCCGATAAAGCTAAATTATTATTTGTATTATTTTTCGAATGCTCGCGGGAGTTGTGCACTCAACGTTGCCTGAACCGCGGCGCCGCCGGCAGCGGGCGGTCTGATGATAACCTAGAGAGCCTCAAGAAGAGGTTTAACACTTATCTGAACGACACTATGCCCATTATAGAACATTACGACACGCAGGGGCTGGTACGCAGGGTCAACTCTGAAAATCCTCCTGAAGAAGTTTTCAAGGATGTAAAACAAGTTTTTCAAAAAATAGAAAATTTAGCTAATTGAATTGTGCACCGTGTAATTTAGGTCAATAAGGGGTCATGTTAAGTATAATTTAAACAAGCAGTAGTTATCCTTGCTAAGTTAAATGAAACAGTGAAGTAACCATTATTTATAATTTCCTAGGGAATACGGAACAGAATTTATTTAGAATATTAAAAACTATATTTAAGCATTTCAAATGTTGTAAAGTTCAAAATATTGAAAATAGTATAATTATTTATTATAAGCAAATCTCACAGCAAGGTTATCTGTGTCATGTACCATTAGACCTTCAAGGTATGCAGTAATAGCATTATTTTTATATTACAATATTCAAAGGTCACTTGCTACAAACTTACCTGTCACTCAGCTTTAGTAGCTTCTGATGATGTTAAACATTTCAGTGCCATGGGCATTTATATAAAATATATTTATTTAATAGATTGCCATACAACTATCTCTGACCTGATAGCTGATTTGATAAAAAATCCAATTATTTGTGCTTTATCGAATCATGGTAAATAATTTGTAAATTATATTTAAAAATTGCATTTATGTGTAAAAAAAATCAAAATATATGTATGTATGTTGAACAGTTCTTATAAGCATGCAAATATGTGTAATATGTAAATAAAGACCAAAGTTGAAACAACCAATCTTTGTTTTTCTTATTTCAATTACTTAATTTCATATAAAACCCTACTCCTAATTTATTATATTTTTTTATCTTCACAATGTCATCTTACACACATCAGGGTAGGCAGAGGGAACCTAGAGTTAAGGCACTCTGTTAGCATCTTATCAACACCAGGAAATCAAAATATTAAATATTTAATTTCCCTAATTGGGAATTGAACAAACAACCTTCACATGTTTGTGCCGCTGCGTCACAACAGACTCAATCTATCTAATTTCAATATAAAGCCCCAAACAAAGCTTATTCATTTTATATTTTACCTTTTACATTTAAAATGACCCTCAATGTTAAAATGCATGTTTATTTTTTATTTTGCAAGGGCATAAGGAAGCACAATACACACTTGGCATTCACATCACATACAAAGTATAAGGAAATAAAAAATCATGAATTATACACCATTTTTATTTAAATAATTTAGCATTTTGGATTAAATCCTATACAATAATGCAAGAACAAAAGAAATAAGTACTCCTTAAATGTATAAAGCACTACTTGTGAAAAAAAATAGTTTCTTAAATAAGCAGTACACACTAAGCCTTAACACCGAATACTAGTTTAAATAAATATAAAATTATAAATGTTATATATAAAATTGGTATAATAATATATTTAAGGCATTGTTACATCAATAGAAATTTCTTTTCATAGGGTGATTGTAATTTATTTTCAAATATTGAGAATAAATTACAATTTATTCTCAATATTTGAAAAAATTGAGAAACTATCAGTCTTTATAATGAAATTAAAATATTTATCAATTCATTGTCTGTGCAAGTTTCATTTAATTTGAATATTTTTGTGAGTTGTTAAATATTAACATTAAAATTACATATAAAATGTTTTTATTTAGCTTTGTTTGTTAACTTTGTTTTTTTTATATTTTAATTTATTATTAAGGAAAATATGTATTACTCGGAGGTCGGTCGTGGCGCAGGGGCACAAAGTACACACGTAAACGCGACTCGTTGCTCTTACGGTCACTGTAAACGCGGCTGGTTGTGGGTTCGATCCCCACTCTAAGAAATGAAATATTTATTTAAATTTATATTTCCATTCCTTCGCTCTGTTGCCTAGGCAAAGCGCGGCGTTGAGTTCCACTACAGTGGGGAAAGGAGTATTTTAACAGTAGGTTCCCTCTGTCTACCCAGCTGTATGCAGGATACAGTAAAGTGGGCATTAAACCTTAGGCAGTTTCCAAAAGGCGCCCGCCCGCCCCAGCGTTCTGACCAATTGAGTTATTCATATTTTGTAATTTCACAAAAATGTTACCCTTCTGGTCAAAGCGCTTGGCTGGTTTTCAAGAGGCCTATATTGTATATCGATTTGAAAAATATGTGTTATTAAATTAAATATTTTTTTATATCATTTATGACAATATATTCTTTTTCCATTAATATAATATTTTTTTTTAAATCAACAAAATATACGTTTATTGTTACGCCATTTAATAGCTAAATAAAAACATTATTGAGAAGAAAATTATGTATGAAAATGTATAAATCGGAAACGGACTTGCACGGACAGCTTTAATACATTTGTTTCATTCAATTATTGGCTAATGTTATTTAGTTTACCTTTTCTTGCAGTCTTTTAATTTTAGTTCCAATGGATTGTATCAATAACTTAGTCCACTTTAAATTGAATAAACGGAAATAAAGAAATATTTTTATATCATTGAAATTATGCAATATTAGATAAATAAATGAATATTGGAATGTCAAAAATAAGGTCAAGGTTCATATGTTTTTTCGGTGCTATTATCAGATATACATTATAATACATAGAAAATTACATTTTCCTTTTTCATTGTAACAAAAAAGAAACACAAAATGCTGACGATAACTAAACAATAATAAATAATTTCTGAATAGTGTAGTTTGATACAATTTTCATGTTTGAACAAATACATTTGTCCGCTTCTTTTGTTTCATGATTACAATTTTTTTTTATAAAATTTAAACTTAAAGAAGAACAAAGTAAAAAAGTAAATGAAAATGATATTGTCAAGACAGAAGTAAGATATGTATAAAAAATTAAAATAGATGAGATTCTAATTCTTTACAGTTATTATATTAACTTATAATACTGTATATTCTTTAAGCCTTTTAAATTTTTATTCTACTGTCTTTACTATTATCTGTTCTTTTAGCCAGTACTTGTTCTTTCTAGTGTAAAATTAAGGTTTAAAAGTAATATATTATTTTAGATCACAAACGTAAACCTTTTTAAATTTGTATAAATACTACACAACAATCACAATATTGACTCGCAAATTCTTAAATCTATCTATATATTGTGTATATTAATTAATATAAAATAAATTCTTTAATTACTTATATAAATGTAAGTTTATAATAATATTTTATAGTTGTGGGGTGGTAACTGAAATAAAGTCAGATGTTTTAATTATCTTGGAAATTAAAATAAAAAATCTTAGATGTAAATTCAATATGGCTTATTTTTAAACAATATTTTTTTAATAATTAATGAACAGCAAGATTTACACAATAATAACATACACATATAATGTAAAGTTTAAAAGATCCAAATAAAACCCTTAAAACTTTACTTTATAACTTTACATGATAATGTATGTTCATGTGAAAAATTAAAATAAATTAAATTAGCTTCACGCTGTATCCCGCACACAGCAGGGTAGGGAGAGGGAACCTGGTGTTAAGACACTCCGTTCCCCACTTTCTGCCGAATTCTGGAGGCATTGCGTGTTGAGTGGCAGAATTCAACGCCGCGCTTAACCTCGAATGTATGTTCATGTGATAGGTGAAAAATAAAAACGACCAAATTTTAGATAACAGTAAATCATTAAAATTCACTTTATGTATTTTCTTTAAAAACTGACGCTTTATTTCTGATTTGTATGATAATTATTTTATAATACACATTGAATAAAATGTTCTGAATAATGAATAATAATTTATATTTTCTGGCCTTATACTATTCCTATATAGCATCTACGCATTCTACGTTTTCTAATCAAATTCGTGACATGGTGTATTGATGCGGAACTCAACGCCGCGCCTAGTCCACCAAAACTAATAGAAAGTCAACGAAATGAAAATATATTCCTCCCAGAGGGGATTGAAGCAACAATCACAGTGGTCCAAAAAATAATATTTATTTCATTATATCAATATATCATCCTGTAATCTGTTTGTCTGATAGTTGTAAAACAAAATTTAATTCTTTTAAAACATTTATAGATGCTATAACACTTTCGTACACTTACGTTATATATTTTTTACTAGAAATCTAAGCATTTTTCGATTACAGAGGCCACGCGTTACAATTTTTAAGCTTTTATATTATAATATATACGTACTATAATAGGTTGCATACAAGTAGTTCATTCAGAATCAGTAAAAAATACAGCTACAGAAGCTTTGGCTTGGAAAAATATAAAATTAATTTTTTTTAAGAACAAGCATAACAATTATGGAAAAAAATATCGACGCAAAATATGCTTTGATCATCAAATCCCAGGATTGAAGGCTTTATGTCTGATATTACGTATAAACTAATTGGCTAGAACGTTTGGACGAAAAGCCAAGTGTTGCCAGTTCTATTCAGCTAATATTTTTATGCGGATTTATAACAATATTTCCATTATTAATGTTAACAACAAACTAAAAACATTTTAAATATAAATAAACCCTAAATTCAATGCACAATAAAAAAAGTAGCGTTATAGAACTTTAGAATAAACAATGTTAGTAAGTGGAGGTTATTATTACTGTATTCAATAATTCAATAATATTATAAAGATAAAAAAGTGTTGAATTAAGATCGGTTACATATCAATATCTATCATAATATTTTTAACATTTTGTAAAGTGGTATTCCACACTTAGGAAAGTAAAATACTTATTTAGAAAACGTATCAAAATTTTGAACGTAGCGGGCGCGGGTTCGAGTTCCAGGAGGCGCGGGTTCGAGTCCCGCTACGTTCAAAATTTTTAAACGTTTTTTAAATAAGTATCTATCATTGTGTTTAATAATAAAAGTGTAAATTTTACATTGAAAACGGCAACTGCCAAATTTGTTGGTGGCTCTTCTCAGCAGAACTGCCTTCCGAGCCGGTGTACGGTGAGTGACAAGTTCATTTACGTTCCAATACATGAAAGATCTATTCAAATAAAGAATATTATGAATTTGAATTTAGAATTGCCTTTCGCACCAACGATCGCTTTAGTTTATTGGACGATTCATATGTCTATAATTTGAATATATTTTTTAATTTGAATTTAGAGCTGCACTCAGGTGGTAGCGACTATTGAGCAACGGTATTCATTCAAATAAATCAGCTTCACGCTGTATCCCGCACACAGCAGGGTAGGCAGAGAGAACCTAGTGTTAAGACACTCCTTTCCCCACTTTCTGCCGCGTTCTGCACAACCAGTCGGTTTTACAGTCATATTTTGTGCCGCTGCGCCACGACTGGCCTCGAATGTTGGTAAAAGTAATATGAAAAAAGAAAATTTTGTATTTGAATTATTATTACAGGAATTATTAGTGTAGTATTTATAAATAAATGAAATACTTGATTGTGATGACCAACATTTATAAATATGCATTACATAGAAAAAATTAAGATATGATGAAGGTGATATATTACCTCAGCTTTTCTTTAATTTTTATAAAATTATACATAGATAATTTTATAAATAGACAATTATAAATTTTAAAACGATTATCTTATGAATTAATTTTAAACTTTCGTAGAATTACACTGCAGTTAAAAAAACCTTATGCATTTTGAAATTATTTAAAAGAGTATATTTTTTTTAGTTTGAACTTGGCGACATATCACCTTCATTCATCCCATTTTTATTAGTTGAAATCATCATCTCTCTGCCTGACTAATATTAAAATTAAAAATACTATAGTGTGAACAGAACCATCAAGTCAATATAAATGTGAAAAATAATAATTTACTCCTCAACGCTTAGAGCCTCAGCCTTATAATATATTTACAGTGGAAACTCTATATAACGACACTGAATACCAACACTCTATAGAAATTGAGATCTCGAGTCTTTAGAAACGTTGTTTGTTTTAGAAATGTCGTTAAACCGTGTGACGTCACATGGAGTTTATACTGTAGTTTGAAATAAAAGAAAAAAATATACTAAGAGCTTGGAATTCAAATACTAACTAATTTTAAACAGGCGTGGGTCCTTCATTAACTTCTTCCTTCGCGAACGAAAGGAAGACCTCTTCTAACGTAGTTTCGGTGACGGAGTAATCTTCAAGCAGATTGGGGAATTTTTCTTTAAGTCTTTCAAGTGCAGCGAATAAATCACTATATGTCATAGTGTCGTTGATGTGGTAGTGCAGTGTTGTCTGGAAATAATATCAAAATTAATTAAATAACCAAAAAAATACTACGGTTGAGAAATTGATTTTTACACTCGGCAGAGTTACTTATTTTCATATATGAGAATATGCTCACAAAGCAATACGCGATTATTATACATTTTAAATTTATCTATTTAATCCGATTAATAGCGTATAATTAGTATTATACATTTTTAGAAACCCGACGTTTCGAACACTTTGCAGTAGTCCGTGGTCACGGGTAGACTACCAAGGTTTTCCAAAAATACTAAAGCTACGCGATTAATCCGGTACAATAGTTTCATTTCAAAAGACAATACGCAGCAAAGTTTTCTGTAAAATGAGAATGGAGTGGTTGGCACTAGGTGCACTCTGTCTACCTGCTGTGAGATACAGCGTGAAGCTCAAAGAATCGCCATAGTGGTGTAACATTTGACTGTATATCCGATGATCTTCGAGTAAATAATTTTTATACCCCTGTCTTAAAGTAAAAATGAATTATAAAAGTGCTGGCTTTAGCAAAGCAAGCTGCGGCGTTGGATACCACCACACAATACTACTAAAGACTTAATTTGGATAATAAAAATTAATTAACATTATAAAAATTATTTTTATTTTCATTGTGTATCATGTGGCGAAGCCCTAATGTCTTTCTTCTCCGATACTTACCTAAAATATATATTTTTAAGAAAATGTCCATTAGATAAAGTATTAGAGAAATTTGAATCCATTTTTTTTCAACTAGAAATATATCTGGTTTATTTAGACATATATCTTATCGATTTGAAGTCAGAAAATTTATTCATTTTCATTTCTGCCTTCTAGTAAAAAAAAATACAACAACAAAAAAAAATAACAAAGTCAAAACATATATTTTACCGAATGTTCATCTCGTAGTGTGCAGTTAAACTTGTCTCTTAGTGTCGCTTTCAAATGGTTTAGGTCTGTCATCGCGTTGTCCGTTTCTGAAAGCAATAAACAAAATATTGTTCGTAAAACTATTCAGAGCCACAGGCCTGAATATATCAGGACATATAGACTGCTACTTTCGAATTTATATGTATATTTTTTTAATATTGTATAATTAAATGAGTCGTAGCGCAGCGGCACAAAGTGTGACTGTAAAACCGACTGGTGGTGGGTTCGATCTCCACTCGAGGAGATGAAATATTTACTTAAATTTATATTTCCATTTCTTGGGTCTGGTGTCGAGGCAAAGCGCGGCGTTGAGTTCTGCCATTTAACACGCAATGCCTCCAGAATTCGGTAGAAAGTGGGGAACGGAGTGTCCTACTCTAGGTTCCCTCTGCCTACCCTGCTGTATGCGGGATACAGCGTGAAGCTGGTTTTAATTTTTTTTATAATTAAATGAAACTTTAATATAAATCAAAATAGGTAAGTAAAAGAAACCAGTTATTTTCTTAGCATCATGAGATGGTCATACAAAAACCTTTAGGTCATAATGATATATCACATGGTTGATTATTTACTTCCTAATAGATAAACTAAAAAGTCACAATACAACTATTATCACAATTCCAAGTGTGTAAAATCAGCAGTAAACGTTTATCGATATTTATTTAGTTTAAATTACCATTTTAAATAAATCGGATAGCAAAAGACAGCACAGCGTCTCATTGTAGACGTGACAGTTGTCTGTTCGATACCCACTAAGAATAAATTATTTTCATTTCTTCACTCGCAAGAATAGAAACTGCAGCGTAGTTCCCGCATTTGACAAGCAGTGTTTCGAAAATTGAGCGAAAAGTGGGGAACGGACTGTCTTCACACTAGTTTCCATCTACTATATGTACGAAACAACATAAGAAGGGAATGATAATAACATTGCAAGATCTTACATGGAGAGATAGATAGAAACAGAATAGAGATTTTCTTAAAAATATATATATATATTAGGTAAGTATCAGAAGTTCATAGGTAAATTATTTACCCAAAAAATAGGGTTTATCGACATTTCTAAAATGCTGTAAAATTAACTAGAATAATACTGTGAAACGAACTCGTTATCACCGAATATTTTTTTGTAAAATAGACTAACGATCGAGTAAATCAAAAGCTTTACAAAACATCTGCTCGATTTGATACCATGTATTTTTTTTTGTCTCAGTCGTTCTACTCGTTCGTAACTTGTTAACCGCATGTGTTGTCCGCAATATTAGGTTATTTGTCCACGGTCAGCCAACGAGGAAAAGGGCAGGAAAAACGGGACACAGGTCAAAAGGACCTGAGGACATGGGTGAAATAAGAGATTAGTGTTAAAGATGTGCTAAATACTTCAAAAATTAACCTCGCGTTGCCCACTAATTGACTTGGGTGTATTCAGAGTCAGTTGTCAAGGTCAATTGCCAGCTTTTAGGGATGCGGGGTCAATGACGTGTCGTTCTTATAATAGTGGGAAGGAGCGATGCGGATTTCACCTCTCGACGATCCAATTACTATCGCAAACGCCCAATACATAGGACAGGATTAACTCCTCAGTCTCACGACACACTCTCCGCCGCCTTAAGAGATAACGAGCCCAGTCCTATCTCATGGCACGTCGACGGGGCCCAACGGCCGAAATCCCCATGATAAGCGTACGCAGGGATTCCTCTACCAACACTTCACGAGCGTCCATCAACGCTCGTAATTTTTCTTCGAGGATGAGCTACTCTCGCTCCTCCCTGCCCTAAAAAACGATGCGGATTTCATTTTTGTTTCGAGTGGCATACTGCACGGTTGTACTAAGACGACTTCACCGCATTCCGAGTATGAAGGAACCTAACGAGTGAGCTCTGCCTACCCAGGTCCCCCGCGCCCCGCTTCTTTATGTATAACTACTAAAACGCTGTAATATAGACCACTAAAATACAGAAAATAGGGTCGAATAAAAAGAAAATCTAGTGTAAAATTAATAATACCTTCAAAATGTTCCCTTACAAATATTTTTTTTTCTCAGCAGCCAAATCATTAGTTTTGCCTCGTCTACTAAAATAATCACCATACATATGTACCTATATATTTTATGTATGATTTAATTAATTGGACAACTCTAGGCAAGAGCTCCGTTTTAGCACGAACACTCGATACGCGAAATCCGCGGCGGTACACCTAAACGGAACAGTGAGCTTTAAGCGTTCACGTGGCAAATTGCCCATAACTGGTGAAAATATTTTACCTTTCTTACGAATACATTTCAAGCACCCGCGCACCATTTTTCTTGCGAAGCTTCTAGAGATGTGAGGCCACCAACATTCATGCACTGAAGCTAAAAGGACTTGCGCACCAGCATGTTATAATCGTAAATATTCATATCTAATTAATATAACAGTGAAAGGATGTTTTTATTACACAATAATGTTAATGTTTCTTATAAAAATCTAAATTTGATGCTTTACATAATCATTTCATTCCGTTAACTCGAATTATTTTAACGCTATCCAGAAAAACATGAAGGCTAGAAACCTAGGACGACATTTTTACTTTTTTTCCATAATAGAGATTGATAGAATAGAGATGTTACATGCTCGTAAGTGTATATAAATATTTAGAAATGACTAAGCTAGTATAATAATAATTTTATTTACGTGTTTTACGCCTATCGACAACAAATCCGTCCGAAGTTTAATTCAGTTAGCGTAACGAAATCATATTAAAATGTACTTGAATCAAAAAGCAGTGAAATCATATATTTCTTGAACTTATTGGCTTAGTTCAAAACGCTTTTCTAATAATCTGTTCGAAATATTTGTTATTCTCCTTAATATTTGTCCCTAATTGTTTCTGGTAAAACACTTTGCTATAGCTACTCAAATTTATTAATAAACATTTTTTAAGTTATTTCGTGCATATTCCCCATCACATTATTTATGAAATGTATTTATGTAATTTGCCACTAGTATTACGGAGTCGAGATAGAGTATTGTGAAGGTACATTCCCGAATTACTAGTAAAACCAGAGCTGCTTACCAACTATTTTGACTGACACGACTTTGAACACGATTAGATTATTTGATATTTGATAGAATTTGTAGCAATAATATACAATACACCGGCACTGTTCTATGATATTAAAGTAAAAAATATATGTGGTTGTTACCCAATATCTATTTATGCCATAATTAAACATCTTATTATACAAAAAAAAAAAAGTTCCTTTAGATTTTTTTGTTACATAGGTATTATGCCTGAGCAGGATCTAGGCTATTATTGTTAAAGAGTTGCCTCTCTGATGTGGAACTATAGTAATTCAGTTAATGTATAAGAAATAATGAAATGCTACCTTAATAAAAGTTGATGGTCTGGAACATCTCATAAACAACTAATATAGCAATCAAGCTATACTTTAAGAAATAATTAAATACCGCCTGAGCAAATTCAAACGTGAGAATCAAAGGTACAAAGCCTATTTGAATATAGAATATTTTCAAATTTGAATTAAGAACTGCTCTCCGCGAAGGTGGTAGCGACGATTAATTAATAATATTCATTCGATTTTTGAATTTGAAATTTTCATAATATTTAATTATCACTCAATATTTTCATTTTCTCGTTCTGATAATAAGACGAAGCGTGGCGTTGAGCACCGCCACCCAAAACATATTTTGAAAATTAGGCGGTGCATGGGAGACGGAGTGCAATAATACTAGGTTCCCTCTGCCTACTCTGCTATAGGCAGGGAACTTAAAAACAGTATATATAATGTGGCCCCTACCGTCCACGTCGGCGGCGGGGGCGGTGGGGGCGGTGGGGGCGGCGCGGGGGCGGTGGTACAGCTTGAGCGTGAGCGCGTGCCCGGCGCCGTGCGCGGCGCGCAGCTCCGCCGCCTCGCCCAGCGCGCGGATGCGCCCGCGGGACATTATCGCTATACGACCGCAGAGGGCTTCCATCTCGTCCATACTGGAAAGTTATAAAAGAGACTATTTACTATTTTAGGAAGGATTCGTATGATTGTGCCAATGTTAAAATCAAATTGAGAATTCTAATTTTGTTTAATTCGGAATTGGAAAGGGATTCTCGCCTCACAATTTGTCACACAAAGTCGCCTTCCCCTTTCTCTATTAACGAGTAATGCAATGCACTTATCGGATAAAGGTGACGTTCATATGGGAGCAGACAACATGGCGCGCACGCGCAACGCGCAGCGCCCCACACTGTGGGAGGTCGCCTACACGTACGTCCACGCCGGCCGTGGGCTCGTCCAGTCCACGCGCACACGTACCTGTGCGAGCACACGACGAGCGCGCGGACGCGGGCGGCGCGGCGTACGGCGGCCCACAGGCGGCGGCGCGCGGCCACGTCCACGCCGGCCGTGGGCTCGTCCAGCAGCGTGCAGGTGCCGGCGCAGAGCGCCGCCGCCGCGCTCAGTCGCCGCGCGCACCCCCCGCTGTACGTTGACAGCGCGCGCGTAGCGTAGCGCTCCAGACCTGAAAGTAAAAATTAAATTAATAAAAAAAAATACATGATTTTTTATTTGTGGTGTAATTATTTTTTTAGCCTCAGAGTGAGAGAGGAGGGACCTATTATCGATATAATACAGTTATTGAGATGATATATAATAATTAGACCATTGAAACTACAGCTCGATTTCTGTGCTTCCACCATTAAGTTAAATATTTGAAAGAATATTTTTAGATCAGAACACATTTTTCTTACGTAGTTATAAATATTTCTACAGTGAGTATCATTAAAAGCAATCAACAAGTCAACAACAGATGCGGAGCTGTACTTCTATAGCATATTCATAACACGCACATGTGAGAGATTGCAAAATTGGAGCATTTTGTGATTTATCCAAAGCCTTTGATTATGTCCATCATGAATTTTTATTATTAAAACTATATTACTAAGGCCTAAAGGATGCGACTCTTGCGCTATTCGCTGCCTCGTATCTAAATTACAGAATCCAGAAGGTGAAAGTTATTCATGTAAAATCTTCTGATCTTCTCTAAGTATGGGGGTTTCACAGGGATTTATTCTGGTTCTTCTTTATTTCTACTTTACATTAACGATCTACCTTTCTGTGTAAATAATTTATGTGGTATTGTACTATTTAAGAGTTCAGCTTTATGTCGTACGGCCGCAAAAAATATTAATTTTTTTCCATTTTAAGAAATAAAAAATATAAAATAAGATTTACAGTATTTTGAGTTGTGTTCGAGACTTTCAAAAAGCGGCTAAAGAACACATTGGGCGTTTTTTACCCGTCCTGTACATTATAATTTTCATTTCTCCCTTTCAGCAAATTAATAAAAAACAATCTTAAATCATCAAGACTAAAATTTAAACATTATGTAGAAAAGTATTTTAAAGTACAGTACAGTACAGGTACATGTCGATAAGTCATGGCCGCCCTGAAGGTAGGCTTTCTTAATGTTTGCCCATTATTCACTCAGAAGAAAAGAAACAAGAATAAGAAATATCGAATCTACACAGCCCTATGTCTGCTCCATCTGTAGGCAGCCATGACTCGTCGACCGTACTGTAAGACTGCCTCACTCACCCACAATATTAATCCACTTGTCGGTTTGTTCCTTAAGTTGATGGGGCGCTACACCACGCAGAGTTAAGAGGAGCACGATGTTGTCGCGTCCCGACAGGAACTCGTCCAAAGCTTGCGTTTGCGGACAATAGCCCAGAGAGCGGAGATACTAGAAATAATTACAGATTTGCTTTACATTTTCCCGTTAATAATAATAATAACATTTTATTGCACACAAGACATTTAGTAAATCATCACTTAAATATATATTAAGTTAACATTATGTGTACAATAATCCTTATCACTATAAGTGTTTTTTTACAAGCAACGATTTAAATATGATAGAATATTATATAAAATAAAGGAAATGCAGAAAGTGTCAAGTCCTAGTTCGGAACTAAAAATAGAAAATTAAAATATTTATAGTACCTATATACTAATACGTGAAGCGAAAACTTTGTAACCTTTTTACGAAAACTGTGCGGACGGAAAAGTATTANAATAAATATATCATATTCGACAATATCACATATAAATGTATGAAATGACATACATGTTGCTATGGCAACGCGTATTTTACGTATCACAGGTTTCTCTAGTACAAATAACAGACTGATCTTAAGATTAAATAAAACAACTGTATTCTAATCACCTCTCCAGAAACCATCTTCATAAAGTGTCCATTAGAGAATATAGACCCTCTAGTGGGACACTCCACGGCAGTGAGCATTTTGAAGGTAGTTGACTTCCCCGCGCCGTTCACGCCGAGCAAACCGAAACATTCACCTGACAAATATTACCATCTTTATTTTTCCTTATCTTACTAATATTTTAAATGTGAAAGAACTTTGTAAAGAAGAATGTTTGTTCCATTTTCACGTAAAAATGACTGAACAAATCCACATTAACATTTACATTAATTTTATTAATTTACATTTATTAATATAGAAACTATTTTCAACAGAGATGAGATAAGGACATTACGAAACCTACTCAAATTGCACCACATTCAACAAGATCACCGATCACCAACGATCAACCCAAACAAATGATTCCTGGACCCCACGCCAACGCAACACGATTTACTACCCAAAAACAAGTACCAGAGCAGTATTAGGAGCTGTCGGAACCACAACATTCTAGGGAAAAGGTAATATGCTAGTTAAGAAAACTACAGGAACTAGAAAGGCACGGACGATTCAAGTCTTACAACTTATAAGCGTGTACATATATTTTATATACAGTGTAAATATATTTTAAATTATCAAGAATAATTACCTGATTTAACCGAGAAGCTAACGCCTCTTACCGCGTTACAGGACTGGCGGAACAGACTGGGGTAGTTTTTATGTAAGTCGTTTACTAGCATGGCGTCTTGAATCTGCTTGGGGGCTGTAAACATAAACAATTATAACTTAAATATAGTCCTAAAGACCAGCGTGGCGAAGTAGCAACGCAAGCGTGTACATGCGATGGTTGTGGGTTCGATTCCCAAATATTTTGATTTTGTAATTTCACAAGGAAATCAAAAAAAAACTCAAAACGGTGTTCCTGCAGAAATAGGTTAATTAAAGATCAGGGGCCTTACTCTTGAAATTAATTTCAATCCCATTTTGATGTCAAACATTAGCCAATGCGGCGACGTAGTTTTGGTACTCTTGAAATAATAATCTCTAAGTCGGATTACTATTATATTGACCAATCCTAACGCCGTTATAACTGACAGTTAGTGTTGTACACTTTATTGGTAATAAATCTGCGATACATAATAACCACTCTTTACTCCTTTTAATAATTTCTTTACATGAACATTTTTCCCAAAAACAATAATTATAAATCATATTATTTTTTTTTATTTAAAAAACAACGAAATCTTTAAAGTCGTTCTTAAAAATGGATATATTTTATCTGTATGTCTAATTATTTAGACTGTTCTATTAAAAAAAAACCATTTGACATTTGTATCTGTATTATTATGTTAATGTTTATGTTATAATAAATACATTTCTACAGTCGATGTGCATTTATGCTATAAACAAATTTAAAAAAAGGTTGAAATTAATAATTAAGTAAAGTATAACAAAGTAACAAAGGTTAAATGCTATTTAAGTTCACGTGAAAACTAATGGTTGTTTTTATTTGAAAGAAACATACATAAATTTTTATATTAATTGATAACGCTAAAATGTGCATATTTGAAGAAAGAAATATTTCAATAAGACATTTTAACTGTCAAAGTACCAAATATCACAATTCTAACGAATTCTACAACAATTTTTCGTTAACGCAACCCTCAACTAGCGGGCGGTAGTGGACTTGGCAATTGATTACTTTCAAGAGTACGAAATGACATTTATTGAGGATTGATAATTGGATATTGGCGTCAAGAGTAAGGCCCCAAAATTATCTATTTGAAAAAATAATAATAATACACTAACGTAAAGCAATAGCTTTATCAACGTATAATTTCTCCGCTGCCACCATTCTGTCTACGTTTGCGGGAGTCGAGGGGACGTAGCGCACGTTGAAGAAACGATCACAACAACTGTTGAACACCCCATACTCCGTGAGGATTACCAGGATCTGTAAAAGAATATTGTTTTTAACATTTAGTTGAATAATGAGGCTGTCGTTGTACTGTAAGATTTGGCGTTCTGGACGCCTAAAGAAACAGTGCTCTTCATGAATAAACATTTATTACCGACCTATTATTTATTACGATACATACACAAGTATATGGACATACATTACAGTGGTACGAGCGTGCGGCTGTAAACACGATGGCAGTCGGTTCAATTTCTACTCGGGGGGAATGAAATAATTAATATTTTCATTGTTTCATTCCCCCGAGTGCTCTGGGTACGAGGCAAAACGCGGCCAGCGAGCCCCACCACGCAACACACAATGCCTCGAGAATGCACCACCCACAAGAGATGCACCTGCTATGTGCGGAATATAGCGTGAAGCTAATAAAAAAAATGGATACTGTGGCGTAAATTGACTAAGCGCGACGGTCGTGGGTTCGATTCCCACTCGGGAACGAATTATTTCCTTTTATTCGCTCTACTAAGACAAATCGCGGCGTAACCTGGTGCAAACGAAGAAAATTATTGTTTTGAATAATAGGGCTCTCATAAACAAGCTTGATTTGTTTTGACGTTTTTATAGCTTTCATATGCTAGTGCTCCGACTCGCACTTTACTTGATTTTTTTAAGGATATGGCAATATTAACTAATTATAATGTCGCAATATAAAGTAATTTTGATGTAAAAAGAACTTTAAAATTTATTATATTTACCATAATATTTTTTAATATATTTACCATTAAAACTACAAATTGCACGAACAACAGAAGCACGTACAGTCCTGGAGAATAGTCGTCGATAGCCCAAGAATTTCGTCGCGGAGTGTCAGCTGTAATAATAACATTTATTATAAAAGAAACTCTTTAATCGGATTACTTTCGTATATTTTTGGAAACTAGTTTTCGGGATGTACGTAATTAATCCGGTTAAAACACATTAAAATAGCAAAAAGTCTTAAAATTTTATTTACTTTTCACAGAATGAGTATATTAGAGATATATTCATTATTCATATATAAAAATAAATAAAAAAAAACGCAATTAAATATAATACTATTACAGTGAAGTTACTCAACTTAAAAAAAAATAATTTGTTGCAATTCACTATAATATATATATTTTTTTGCTTCACGCTGTATTCCGCACACTGTAGGGTAGGCAGAGGGAGCCTAGTGTTTAGACACTCCGTTCCCCACTTTCTGCCGAATTCTGGAGGCATTGCGTGTTGAGTGGCAGAACTCAACGCCGCGCTTGTCCTCGACACCAGAGCGAAGAAATGGAAATATAAATTTAAGTAAATATTTCATGTGTCAATGGAAATATAAATTTAAGTAAATATTCAAGTAAATTGTTCAAATTTACTCACGTGTAATATTCTCTCTTGCAATTCCAGCCACATTCAACACTGCCATAGAAAATGCGTGAGGCGGCATCAGATAGCTCGATGTATCCAAGAAGTAATATATGGTTTTTGTACCATCATTTCTTGGCATTTGTGAAAGCAGTGGAAATATAAAACCTAAAACATACAACAACTTTATTTTTAAATCACATACGAGTATGTAGCAAGTTGAATTGGGGAACTCAATGCTTATGTTATTTTTATAATGTAATAATATAAACAACATAATAAAGTGGAATTCTATGAACAGTCATAATTTTTTGTCTTTTACCTTTATTTAAAAAATCGCCGAATGCCATATCGAACCTAGGATAACCGCAATTAAATGCTGCCCGACCAACATATCGCAGGCGTTAGTGCAGGGTCCACAAGCTACCACCGACTCAGACGGCAGTTCTATTGAAAAGAGCCCGCAAAGAACTCGACAGTTGTTCTTTTAAATTTGGGCTGTTAAAACAGTATAATCTCAGTACTTTTTTAATATTCAGTTCCCCTTTAAGATCTATTTAAAACGAAGGTATTTTTGCAGTTAGAAGGCACAAACCCCCCCCCCCCCCCCNCCCCCCCCCCCCCCCCCCGCACTAACGCATACGATATAGAGGAATTATAAATAAAAATTCCTACCGAAAATCACAATAATCCCAACCAACATGACTCCGGCGCCTCGTTCACCGAAGATGAAACTCACTAGATAGATGAGACTGAGGAAGGCCATGATACCCAATATCATGACGAAGGCAAGGACAGCTGAAATAATAAAATTTATGTGTTTTTACGGTAAAAACAATTATCAGGCAGAGGGCATCTAGTGTTCAGATTCTCCGTGTCTGAATGATTGATGAATAAATTTTAATATAATCACCATTCATTTAGACTTTGATTTACTGTTATTGTATTTTTGGATTGTAGTAATTTTATATTGTTTTATAGTAGTTTTATTTTAAAGCTTGTAACAAATTTGATATATATAATAATAATAATANTATTTCATATTTTTTTAAACTTTTACTTTAAAGTATGTCTAAATAGGAACGGAGTGTAAATAATAAATAGATAGAAGTTAAAAAAATAACTTTAAATGTAAAGTAGCATATGTCCTCTTCTTCCTGGCATTAATCCAATAGTGCTCGAGTCCGGGCACACGCAGGCCATTCCGGGCACACGGTCTTCGATATATTCAGGTCTCAAGCGTACTCTTTCTGAGGTTCACTTTACGCTCAAACATCAGTCTCGTCAATGAATGCTATGTCATCGGCATACATCATCAGCTATAAAGCCATCTTGGATGTGAGCCGAGACAGTATCGAGCACTATATTGAATAATATAATATTAACTAAGAGCTGAGCCCTGACGAACCTCTATTGTAAAGGAGGGTTTAGTACAGCTAACAACAGTGCTAACTATAGAAGCAAGGTGGTACATGTCTCTGCGACCTCAATAAAAGCCTTAGAGATCCCTTTGGATTGCAATGCCCACCAGATACACTGACGCAACACATAGTTAATGGCTTTTTACAGATCAAAAAAGTCCACATGAGCTCTCCTTTTCTCTCTGTACGCTTCCATCAAATTTCTAAGGGCAAAAATGGCGTCCATAGTGCTATCTGAAATCATATGACTTATATGCTTATTGTCCATATAACTGGCACAATCTTGAAAACCTTCTTTTGTAAATAGGGTAATAAAATTTAGTAGCCAATGGTGTGACATCTTTCCAGTGTTCAAGATATGGTCAAAAAAGTCAATGCGCATGAGCACGTTCATCAAGGGTTCATCATCAAGGGTTATTAAAGCTATAAATCCGAGGTTAGGTGATGGATCATAAGCACCATGCCTTGGGATTCCATGACGCAAAGACATTTTTCGTCACCTTATCTCGGGCACGTGCCATTTTGTATATGAACTTCTGCCCATCCATAGCCATATCCAATTATATAATTATTATCGTATAGTTATGATAAACTCTCACTGCGAGCTCTGGTTGCACTCTTTTCTTCGCACGTTGTACTCTAGTCTGTCTTCAGGAAAGTCAGATAGAGCTACTACTTTTTGAAGGCAGCCTTCTTTTCGTAAATTACGCCTGGAATGACCTTGCAGTTAGTTATACTGCCCATATGAGACTGTCTGGTCAACAAGTAGCCAATTTAAGTTGAGTAGGACCCGCTCTTGTTCGTGATAAGCTGCTGAAGATTCTTTTGAAAGAATTTATTTACGATTGCCAGACCAGGTGCAATACAGGTTCTTAGAATATTTTCCCCCTCTGTATTGCAAAGACCACGTTCAAAATCTTCGTGAGCACATTCATACGTCTCAGCAGCCTTACCGACGAGGTGTTCAGGTGTCCCCCAAGTAAGATTACTTCAATAGACAATACATTAGAATCTCGTCATACTAATGATTCCAGAATAACACCTCTTCGTAAAAGTGTATGAGTATTTCGACGTAGCTTGATAAGAACGTATGGCTTAGCGGTCAGAGTGCTTGGACGGTTTTCAAGAGGAGCAGGTTCAAATACCGTTACGTTCAAATTTTTACATTTTAAAATTGTTCAAAATATAGAACAAGACTTCAAAAATGTTAAGGATATGTATTATTATTTCATTAGTCCTTCTGTAATGAGCTCCTCAAAGTGGTCAAATGCAAATCAATAGTAATACCTGAACCAAAAACATGCTAACAGCATAGTAGTAGCATAGATCAAACTTAGCATTTTGCACTTTTTAAGTTTTAAGCGTTGTATTTTCTGGGGATGGCAGTCACTCACCCAGGAAGTCCCCCTGGTCGATGGTGGCGTCCTGCTCCAGCGCGGCGGCGATGGCGAGCGTGGGCAGCACGAGCGCGAGCGTGTGCAGCGCCGTGTGCGCCAGCAGCGTGGCCAGCCAGTGCAGCGCGGGCGCGCAGCCCGCCATCACGTGCAGGTGGCGCGCGCCCGACTCGCGCTCCTTGCACGGCAGCGACGCACTGTTCGCCACCGTTGCTAATGTTGCTGTGGATTAGCTTATTTTTATTACTTATTTTTTTCTTATCGTCGTGCTATACAAACATATAGCGGGGTACGCAGAGGGAACCTAACGTAATTTTTTTATTGGGAAAAGTTTTTATTGGGACATAAAAGAATGAAACATAAAGTTGAAGTTTCACAATGATTACAATAGTGAATGGCTTAAGATCCCAGTGCATGAATCTACAGGTATCTGTTATTTTAAAGAAATTTATTTTTAAGAATGATATGTGATAGTAGAATAGATTACACCAGGGTTGCCTAGAAGAATCGTGCCGCAATCACCGTTAATTAAATTTATGGTAATGTGTTTTTTTTAAATTGCACTCATATGTTTTTTTTGTGTGAATCCAACGCCATTTGAAAAAAAATCGCATAAGAAATTGGAAAACCAATGGTTACCACCTCCTATTCTGCCGCAACTTCAGGGCAGTGCAGTGACAAAGGTATAAGGGTATTATTGTGAGGAACAAATGTAATTAATTTAGTTTTGTCTAAGTTTTGAGTTTATCTATTATACGTTAAAGAAATATTAAAATTATAATGTGTTGAGTGGCGAAGCTGAACGTCGCGCTTGGCTTTGTTATGACGGCAAAGATAGGAAAATATTAATAAATAATAATTTATTCCCCCCGAATTTATTCCTACTTGAATGGGAATCGAACAGTCAATCGGTATTGTGTATAAAAAATATAATTCTTATATATTGACAAGAGAAGAAGACACTCCAATTCTCTTCACCAATTTTTCGCAAAAGAAAATATTTGGTATACAATCCAGAGAAAAGAAAAATCAGATTATTATGTTACTTCGAAACACACAGCGTTGATTGAAGAAGAAGCAGTCTCCTA
>JAAIXJ010000835.1:0-41520 GCA_013403705.1 Heliconius hermathena
TTAAAGAAAACTTCCACTTTCGGTCTATTTTGTTTTATAATTAAAGTGAACGTAATAGAGTTATTCTAAGTTTTCTGAATTTTAATATTCAACACTTCTGGTTCCTAAAAATATATACAATTCTTGTACCCTTTATTTTGATTCATTTTTCATATTTAACTGTTTTTTTTTCTTCAAATTATATAAATAATCAAATTAGGTTTAATAAACAATTGTTTATAATTAATTTCCACAATATTATTAATAATTATTTATCATTCTTAACACTAGTTCAATATTTTTTAATAAAAACGAATAATTGAGGTCACTGTTGCGCATGTGACTGTAAACACGGCGGTTGCAGGTTCTTTTTTCACTCGAGACAATCAAATTTTATTTTCTCGGTGTGATTTTTACACACTTTACACACTAAAACCTATGTGAAATGAGAACGGAAAGTGAAGAACGCAATGTTTTGATACTAGGTTCTTTTTGCCTAGCAAGGGAACATAAATATAAAGCAAAATTACCTTTAGGCTTTAAATTGAATTAATATACTTCCTTATCAATACAATTAAATGTTTTCTTGAATGAGGTTACTGCTTAAATGTATTGTCAAGTGTGTCTATTGTTATTACTCGAGTGTAACATTCTGTGACGCCATTGCCTCAAGTTGTATTATGCCCTGAGCCAGCAACTTGTGGTTTTCATCTCAGCCGCTTAGGTGGCTCTAAGCACATATTACATGTTATATATTTACTAATATATAATAGTTTTCTATAATATCTACTTGAGGCCAGTTGTGGTGCAGGGGCACAAGTGTGTGACAGTAAGCGCGACCGGTTATGGGTTCGATCCCTGACAATAATATAATTGGCATTTTTTCACTCTGGTGTCGCGGCAAAGCGTGGGGAACGGAGTGTCTTAACACTAGGTTCCCTCTGCCATGTTGTGTGAAGAAATACAGTGTGAAGCTGATTTAATTTTATATACTTTTCAAATTTGAGCGTGAATTTACTTTAAAATTAGTTTAACACCTAAACATTGTTATCGTATAAGTACTTGAAATGTCAAATTAATGCGCTTTATAATACTAGTGTAGGCAAAAGCAACTATCGCTCGCCGCCCACTGACTTTCCCGAGTTTTACCACGCACGACATGACGACTTACACACATCTACTAACCCTCCCGTATTATAAGACTGCGATGGTCTCTAAAATATTATATAATTTGATCTATATAAAACGTAGAATGCATTTAATATATTCAATTGAATAAGGAATAATGCTGTATAGCTCAAAATAATTTCGAATATTATTAACTTTTTTTATCTTCATTACTTCTACTTGGTGTCGAGTTGAGTTCCGCCACTCAACATGCAACGCCTTCAGAATTCGGTGGGGACCATTTTTTCAACATTTTACCTTCTTCGAGTTGTCTAACTTAAAAATAATTTCTCAAATCGAACCAATAGTTCCTGATATATGAATAGAGTGTTCAATAAAACAAAATTGATCTATTTATAAAATAATATTACTTAGTATAGTTTATTAAGTTTAATACTATAAACTATAATAGGTTCATGAAATTATGTAATTTTTTTTTGATTTATAATATATATACTTTAAATACTTTTTTTAAATATATATTAATAAATAATTTTGTGTAATACAAAAATTATAGATAATACAGCATTCCACTCGTTATTGCACTTGATAGTTTAATACATGTAAAAAATCAGTTCAAATGATGCCATTTACCGCGAGGCGATCCACTACATGGCTTGGCAGGCAAACACCGATGCAACTGAGCCAAATAGGTCATTAATTATTTTAATATTTTGCATATAGCTCGCTAAAATTGCCACATTTTTTAAATTTAAACGAGTTCGCCAAAGTTATTTGTTTTATACGCCAAAATATCGTCAAAGCGCTTGATATGGATTTTTTGTATACTATAGGTATATTTTAAATTGGTTGGATGACAAAATAAAACAAAAGATCTTATATAGATAATTAAACTCACATAAAATGTTGACGTAAAAGTTAATATGAAAATATCTCGTACTACAATATATATTATACACTAAGGTCATTTTTAGTTGCTTTCAGTATGATGAAAGTTGGTGCGGGACTCCCATGAGACATGTAAGTCCATTAGGCAAATGGAAATAGGAATGAGAGCTCGTTTTTAATTTCGTCATGAAAATAATGTTTATAATACGTCCCTCGTTTCGCTCCCCTCATTAATTATAGCTTTCACCATATTAATATTTTAAATTAAATATTACTATAAAGAGGTGGTGACAGTATACTATATTTTTATATTTTTTTTTTAGCTTCACGCTGTATCCCGCACACAGCAGGGTAGGCAGAGGGAACCTAAGTGTTAAGACACTCCGATCCCCACTTTCTGCCGAATTCTGGAGGCATTGCGTGTTGAGTGGCAGAGCTCAACGCCGCGCTTAACCTCAACAACAGAGCGAAGAAATGGAAATANCCTCGACACCAGAGCGAAGAAATGGAAATATAAATTTAAGTAAATATTTCATCTCCTCGAGTGGGGATCGAACCCACAACCAGTCGATTTTGCAGTCACACCTCGTGCCGCTGCGCCACGACCGGCCTCATTTTTATATTTGTTACAGAATATTTTTTCTCCGTGCAACATATTAACGCTGTCGTGACATTTAGAAAAGTTTAACAATGTGGTAGTTTTGGGATATCTACTACGAAATGAAATTTCGGGCACTTCTGTTTTTCATTTTAGAGGATCAGCTTTAATTTATATAATCAAATAGGTAATAGGTAAAGCTATCAAGGTTTTTTGTGTTTTACGATATGAAAAAAATAAATAAAATAACGAACATCCTTTAAATGTCAAAATGGTAAATTAAACTTTGTAAATGTAAACATATTTTTGTAATTTTAGCACGTAAGATCAATGCTATTGGTTTTTCTTTTACTAATTACTAGTGGCTGCCGCAACTTCGTTTGCGTGGACTTTATCGCCCTTGCGATGCTGCCCCCACATACCGCCCGTCGTAATTGACACTTGCAGCAAGTGGCCTTTCAAGACACTTTATGTTTTTCGTTTGCCACGAGTTTGAAGTTTCAGAATATGTGCTTGTACAAACAGATATAGAAAATTTTTAAATATCATAGATTTGTGTGATTTAATCGTGTTTTCGTAAAAATATTGAATATACAGACACACCTCTTTTACTGTTTTATAATAGTTAGAAGATCAAAATACAACTAACATTGGCTTGAATTAAATATTTTACATCGTATTTAAAATATGGCTGCGATTGATCTGACACTATTAATTTCATTAAAACTTAGAATGAAACTTTGAAAAGTAATTCCAGAGCTTGTTAATGAACGAGACAGATTTTAATTAATAGCTCGGGCTTTCAGTGAACATTTTTATACAGAAATATCTTATTTTATAAACTGAAATTGAACATTGTAGCATTAAAATATATATATATATATCATTACATAAATATTAGACATTAACTGATTGATTATATTAGTTTTAAAGTACGTAAAGAATGTGTGTGCAGAGGCACTTATGTTTTTCTTTGAATTTAGTTAGTTTAGTCCTTTTCTGACTTCTCGATTACAGTTTTTGCATAATTTAGTTTTAGTTTTCATGGGATCTTTTATTTGGGGATATGTGCCTGCCCGTATGGATAGTTGTCTCACCTTGAAAATACTAAGACAGATACATTACATTGTATAAACGAAAATTCTAACTAAATTTTGTAGTTCTTCCCCTCCTAAGATAGCAAATGCCATCAAGAAAATTAGGTCGAATTATTAAAATCATTTTGCATTTTTTCATCATTCATTTAATATATATTTTTTAACATTACAGTCTTTTTCGCCCATAGCAGGGTAGGCAGAGGACACCTAGTGTTAAATTTCGTTCCCCACTTTGTGTTGAGTGGTTTCCCACTTTGTGCGGAACTCAACTCAAAGTCACGTTTTTGCTTATAAATTAAATGGAGTGGGAATCGAATTCAGAACCTGTCACTTTTACAGTTGCACGCTTGTACTTCTGCTCCACGACTAGCCTCAAATGTTAGTGTGTCACAAAAAGAAAAACATGAAAAAATACTTTCATGACAACTTTGAGGAAATTACAAAGATGTTCCCGAGATGTTGGCACAACAACCACGTGTAGGATAAGACAGATTCAGGATTTTTTTGACCACTGATATTTTAATAAAATTATGAATATTCACTTCTTATACTTTCAAGCGTATTTTGGTGTCCGCTCTAAATATACTAGTTCATATAAACGAAAACATCCACTCCGTACAGCAGATTGTTAATAGGATTTTTAGAAAATGGAGCATCTATTCCAATATTCTACAACATTAAAATTGAAGTACGATGGCAAAAGTATGTTATAATAATGATATTATTAATAATAAAATAGTTTCTTAGTACATATTACTTTAATATACGAATCAAAGGAAAAATATGAGAAAATCATAAAAGAAACTATAAAAACCTGATGTTCATGCCATTTTATAAATAAACACTAAACCTTCGTGACATTCTTGGTATTTTACGAGTCGTCAACTGTTTTTACTTGAATTTATTTTGCTGTCTTAATTATTATAAATGCAGAAATTATGCATATTTAAAAAAAATTGTTAAATACTAATGTCATTTTCTATTATTATTAAAGACCATCGTGGTTCTAGCAAGAAAAAGCGCGGCTTCGTGCTACGCTACTAAAAGATTTTTTAAAAGATGTTGGTAGGAGTGTCTTAATACTATATTTTTTAACAAATCCTGCTATATCAGGGTCATCACCCTGATATATGATCCCTTTAAGTTACTATATTTCATCAACGTCTCGTTTGTTAATGGGTTCATAACTTTTTGATTAGAGGTCGACTTTTCTAACGGCGTAAAGTACAGGACAATATCTCATAGCCTCCTTTCGATTAAGAATGAAAAACTAATATCTACAATAAAAAAATATCAGCTTCCCACTACGCGTGGTAGGCAGAGGGAACCTAGTGTTATGAGAATCCGTTCCCCATTTTCCGTTGTTCCGTAATTCTGGAGGCATTGCGTTTTGATTGGTGGAATTCAACGTGTGAAGAAATGAAAATATAAATTAAAAAAAAATCATTTCCTCGAGTGCGTCCCATTTACGGTCACACACTTGTGCTCCTGCTCACTGAAAAAGAAGCCGGAGAGCACGAGTCGGACTCGCCCACTGAGGGTTCCGTACTAATTTTAAGATTGGTACGGAACCCTCAGTAGGTCAACGGGATGTAGAGCTTATAGAAGTTGACAAACTTAAGTTTGCGAGCATATGCACTCATGTATAATTTTAAATACTTATTAAGAAAACGTATAAAAATGTGAACTTAGCGGGGCATGAACGTAAATTCATACAAAATGCAAAATGAATGCATAATATGCTGGTATCTTTTGGTTGCATTGGATAAGAAGCTTTTCTATGCTTCGTGAGAACATGACCTGCATATTTGATATTAATTTTAGGTTGATATCGCGATCTCGAGATAAACTATTTTTTGTCTGTCTACTTGTCCGTTTCTTGGCTTGTCCGCTTGTGTGTTTAGAATACTAAAGTATTTTACAATTTAAAAAAAGACATTTTTTAAATTGTATGTTACTTAACACTTCATATTTTATTCATAACGTGAAGCAATATAAAGACTATTAAATATTAAACTCTGTCAATAGCTGAACGTATGTATAAAGAATAGACAGACGAAACCTATTTTTTTAAATATTCATTCAATTAAAATAAAATATTGAATTTAAAAGTCAAAAAATCCTAAAAGCTGTTCAGTGGATAAAATATAGTTCTATCCAATAAAGTATAAATAAAGCTATTATATTTGCGATTCAAATCCATCTCAATTCGTAATTGGTCTATTGATTTGAATCTTAAACAGCTAAACGTTTTCAGTGAGGAATCTATATTTATTAATAATTTAACTATGAATAAAAATACGACATAAAAATATATAAATAATTAAAATAAATAAAAATAAAATAAATCAGCTTCACGTTGTATCCCGCACACAGCAGGGTAGGCAGAGGGAACCTAGTGTTAAGACACTCCGTTCCCCACTTTCTGCCGAATTCTGGAGGCATTGCGTGTTGAGTGGCAGAACTCAACGCCGCTCTTAACCTCGACACCAGAGAGAAGAAATGGAAATATAAATTTAAGTAAATATTTCATCTCCTCGAATGGGGATCGAACCCACAACCCAGTCGGTTTTACAGTCACACTTCGCGCCACTGCGCCGCGACTTGCCTATATAAATAATTGAAAATGCAAATCAAATCTATCAATCTTTTACACGTTTTCTTAATAAGTATTTTTCTTTTCTAAGCGTGGAAAAGCTCTTCAAAAATGTTAAAAAAATATATTTGCTTCATAAATGACTATTCCTCATCAAATATCGGTGTGAAACATTCAAAATTTACCAAAATTCACATGCTCAATTTGCACCATTTGTAGCTTTCGGAATGAATACATGCGTGACAAATGAGCGGGACCGAAATTAGCGCAGCGTCTATACACTGGCATGTTTCATCACGTTTTGTGGCTTATTTCAACATTGCCAACAAAGAGTTGGAGTCAATTAGCCATCGAATACAGTACGCGTTGATATTTAGACGTAGGGCGGGCACTATTTGTCATTAATTTGGGGAACTAGGTGACAGTAACAGGGGCGCGGTCCGGGGCCAATTAGAACATCTATTACGTAGTAATGTGTGTAATGGTTTTGACAACTACATGTTATTTAGTTGTAGTTAATGTAGCCTTGTATAAGATTTATTATCTTTTTTTCTTTAGATTATTTCTTTTAGATGTGTAGAAGTGATATACAGTAATGCTCTAAAGGTAAAAATAATAATATGACATTGGTTCATTTCTATAACTATAAATTACGTATAAGATAGTTACGTAACATGTCCAATGTCAATGTCAATTCTCATTTAAGCAGTTTGATCAAATTAGACCTGCCTCTAACATATCCTGGTATAGCAAATTACGAGTAAAGAGTAAGCTTAAAACTATTACAAAAAATAATAATTTCTTATTGTCAACTTGACTAAAAAGTATAACTTGTTTTTACCCTTAAAAATTAAAGCACTTTTGCCGAGATATAGAGATTTATTTGTATCCTTTTCTATGTCTTTTTTCATTTACCACCAATTTTTATCGAAGCTGGATTCTAGAATATTAGCAGCGTTTTTACTCTTCATCAACTATTTTTAAGGCTCAATTTCTTTCATGCTTTATATAGTTTGGCTGATATTTTGATCGATGCATGTTAATGTTGGCATTTATGAGATAAGAGTAATTGATCACTTAACGTTTCAAATGAGATGATAAAAAAATTAAAGCATTTACCTTTATTTTTTAATTGTGACCACAAAAAATGTTCATCACGCAGAATATGGCGCTTAGATCGATTATCATCTTAACTATATGGATTATACTATGGTTTTTGAACAATTATAGCTTACAAGCCATTGATTGATCGGTGATCACATGTGAGACCAAACATGACGTCAGATCACATTTAAGAATGTGAGATCTAATGGGTAGGTGTGAGATCGCGTGTGTGGATTTTTGATCACATATGTGGATGTAAGATTACATGTGTGGATGTTAATCACATATGGGGATGTGATGTCACGTGTGTTTGGATGTGAAATCAAGCAAGGTACGAAACTGATATCACATAACCACACGTATGAATGTGAAATAACCTGTGGATGTGATATTGTATATTGTTTTGAGATCAAATGTGTGGATGTTAATCACATATGGGGATGTGATGTCACATGTGTGTTTGGATGTGAAATCAAGCAAGGTACGGAAGTGATATCACATAACCACACGTATGAATGTGAAATAACCTGTGGATGTGATATCGTATATTATTTTGAGATCACATGTGTGGATGTTAATCACATATGGGGATGTGATGACACATGTGTGTTTGGATGTGAAATCAAGCAAGGTACGGAAGTGATATCACATAACCACACGTGTGAATGTGAAATGACGTGTGGATGTGATCTTGTATATTTTTTTTAAATCACATGATATGAGATTACGTGTGGAAGTGATCTCGCGTGTGTGATGATCATGAGATTAAATGTTATGACAATATAACACAGAAGCATTTAAAAACACAAATGTTTTCAATATTTTATATATGGTCAGCTTATTAAATAGATAGTCGCATAGTTCAAACGGGTGCGGGTCGATAGTATTTGTATATAGTGACCGTTGCACGATGAGCCAAGTGCCATCTAATAACGCACAACAACGCGCCCCGTTGATTGTATACTAGACTAATATCATATTGTTCATTTCGTATTCTGTTTTCAATTAAGCGCTTTAAAACGGCGTTTTAACGAATGAATAAATTTTAAGTTATATCTGCTTTATTGTGATATATAGTTATTGGTTGTTGTAAATGTATGACTGTGAACGTTTGCTTTATGGGTGGAATATGTTAATTCAATTGCTATTATGTACATTCATAATTAATTAATTGTATATAATAATATATTAACTATTAAGATATTTCCGTTTCCCACTTTCCGAATTCTGGAGGTATTGAGTGGTAGAACTAAAAGCCGCGCTTTGGCCCGTTACCACAGCGATGAAATTAATATATTAAATATTTCATTGCCTTGAGTGGAAACGAGCCCACAAACTGTCGCATTTACAGTCGCACGTTTGTGTGTGAGGGCGGAGTACGGAGTGTCTTAATACTAGGTTCCCAGATTCTCTCTGTCTACCTTGCTATAAGCGGGATACACGTATAAACACATATTAACTATGCTTTTAGTATATATCTAAAGTCAAAGTTACAATTATTTTAATATTATATTTATATATTAATTGATTGTTAGAATAAAACGTGTACTTTAATAATGAGAGTTTGCTCGCCACCATTTTACTATTAGACAGTATTCGACCTCTACTATCGATTGCTACTCTCGACCGGATGTTACTTTTGTCCTCGTTACCTCCTAATTGTTTTTTTGTACCATGTTTTTTCCCGCATATAGCATGGATAACCTGAGATACTTCCTACTCCGCGTTCGTCACTGCAATTCTAAACATTTATTTATTTATTAGAGGAACTCAACGCCGCATTTCATCTTCTAGAGCGTAGCGTTGTAATTTGTATAAAAGTACATTTATTATCATACTTAATGAAAAGAGTCTTTGAAAACGTAGACAGATATGGTCTACAGACAGTAATGGTCTACTTATTCGCACAAAGGGGATACTCGGCGGCTATCTAACCAGGTTTTAAGCTTCAACTCATTTTTATGGTTCCGTACCTCAAAAGGTAAAAACGGTACCCTTATAGGATCAGTTTGTTGTCCGTCTGTTCCTCTGTCAAAATCACTTATCTCGAGATCGCGTAGATAGCTGAAATTAATATCAAATATTCAAGTCAATGGTCTTTTGAAGCACAGAAAAAATACAACAACATAATCAAAAGATACATGCATTTAAGCATGTTTGCTACATTTTGTATGAAATTCGTCACGCAATCAAAACTTATAGGATACTCCCCTGGACGTACACTTACGAAATCGGATACGAAATAAGAACGTACAATACAAACAAAGGAAAAAATCCGAAAACTGAATTTTTTTTGATATTGTACAGAAAAAAATCATTACAAACTTATGTTGTGTTTTATTTCATACAAAATGCTTGTATATGTAAAAAAAATAAATTTATAATTTTTTATAAGATTTTATTTATTTTTTTAAGATTATAATTTTTTATAATTTTTTACTTTCTGTTGACTTACCATTCTGAGATTGATACGGATTGGTACTTAACGGGTTTTTTTTTAAAAAAAAAAGAAACAATTATTTGAAGTATAAATCCAAACGTTTTAAGTATCAACATACTCGTATATTATTACAGAAAATGAAGACGAAACAAAGACCCTAGCGTTGCGATGTAACACAATCTTGTTACTAACGTTAATAACATTATAATGACGACAAAGCATAAAATACGAGCCAGTATCTTTGTAGCTGTGATGCAATAATATAATAACGTCAAATAAAATCAGAAAAGACGAGAAAAAGCCCCATCTTTTATACCAAAAGACTTTCCGCAGACGTGCAAATTGTTCTTTGTAATACCCATCGCTAGTATCCCCTAGCTACTGCTGTAATTATGAAATACTCTCGTAACAAGCCGGCGCACCTGCCTCTAATTTTAATTTAACGTTACTTTGAAAAATTTCAAAATTAGCTTTATTACTGCTTTTTTTTTATTTTCGCTTATTATAAATTAACGTGAAAAAATTGTTTTTTACTAAAATTAATGAGCGGTTTAATAAAATTGCTTTTAAATTTCTGACGCGATCGCTGTTTATATTAAACAAAAATTTCTTAGTGAAATATAATGTCAAATAATATAAACATTACGTACTACGAGAGAGTCGATTTTTTTTGTTAGACAAATGTATTAATATAAATGTCAAATCAACTAAATGCTGTATTCCTCATAGAGCAGGATAGGCAGAGGGACTTAGTGGTAAGACACTCCGTTCCCCACATTCCGCCGAATTTTTCGAGGCATTGCATGTTGAGTGACTTGGTGCTAGAGCGACGAAAAGAAAATAATTATTTATAAATAATAATCCATTCCTCAGAGTGGGCATCGAACTCAAAAACGTCGCGTAACAGTCACATCCTCGTGCATTGCGCCAGGATGGCGGTTATTTTTTAATAGACCAACATATTAATAAATGTGAGTTATATTAAATATTAATCGTTGTCCAATAAAACATACAATTTAAAGGCAATATTTAAAAGCTAGTTAGGTTTCAGGAGGTTTAAAGGGTTTTTAAAAAAAATCGCCTTTGTTAGGTGATCCTAGATTCCGCCTTTTATAACTTATAAGAAATGTGTTTCTAAAATATATCTGAAATTTTATTTATTTTTACTATCCCGTTCGTCTTAAATTCAGTCGAAAATAGAAAGATAGAATGTCTTGGTTGTGTGTATGTGTTGTAGGAGAAAAAGTGTAAAGCTATAAAACATACTTATACAAGAATATATATTGCTAAAGTAATTATAAGTTTTACAGTAAATTGTTTAGAAGCAAACTATAACCAAACTATTATTTCAAACATATAATATCATAGGTTTATTCAAAATACAAAAAGATTTAGAATTTGAAACAAATATCAGTAAACTACATTATTCTACTTTAGAAGACTCGCAAAAGTATGAAGAATAGTTCAATACAAAAAGTATTTACGACCTTCCCGAGTGTATCGATGTTCCCTACTAATAAATATATTGATTAATGTTGAAAATATATGATTTTTAAAAACCTTTAAAATGTAATTAATTTGTAGCATTTTTTTTTATGAATTTAAAAACATACTTAAAGCATTTTTCATCTTCCTAATTATCCTGGCAAGAATATCACTTTTATACTATTAATATTTATTACTGTATTCGATATATATTCGTATATATATAGGTAAAGGTAACAAAAATATGTTTAAAATAGAAAAATTACAAACTGTAATAGAAAATTGGGCCAGTGATATATTTTTTACTCTATACCCTATTTTATTTTATTTCGTAACATTCTTCGACTCAGGTTATCATTTATTAAGCTTGGAGCGTGCTTCTATGTACATATGTGTATGTCTTGCCTTGTAATTTGTTCGACAAGATTGCTGCAAAATAATTGACTGAAACTTTAATTCCCAAAGTATGGATATCGCCTTTAAAACGATAATGTTATTAGAACACTAAAGTAATTCAGATTAGTAAACCATTTATTTTTTGTAATCAATTTTCAAAATTGATAACAATAATAATGAATATCATATAACAAATGAAAATCTGAAAGATTTGATAAAGAACCATAATATTTCAGCCAAATTATACAGCTAATGAAATGTCGCCTAAGCAACAGTTGTCTAGAATGGTAAATTTTCTCCATTGACATATAAATATAAGAAATTTGAAATATGGCTAAGTACTAAAAAGCTCTAGATTTTTTTTTTATTTTTTAATATTTTTAATGTATTGTTCTACACTTAGGAAAGAAAAATACTTATTAAGAAAATATATAAAAAATTGAATTAATAAGTAAGCCCTTATTACCTTTTAAGAAATATGTATATACAAAATGCCGCTTTTGAAAAGTTGTTCTGCATGGGTTGCACTTTAAATTAACTAACGAAAACCATTAAACATTGAAGCTGTCTTAGGAACAGCGATTGGCTGCCGTAGCGATGGTTGTGAGTTCAATCCCTACTCAGAAGCATAATTATATTTAAATTGTTCTGTTTACCTGCTTTGAGGTAATAAAGGGTGGCGTTCCGCTACAACTCAACACGGAATGTCTCGACTTTGAGTGGTAGCCAAAGAACGCAGTCTCCTGATACTAGGTTCTATTGACCTACCTGATGCAAGATTCAATCACAACGGGTGGTAAATAGAAGTATATTTATTATATTTTGGTAATGAAATACAACAGTTATAATTTACAATGTAAAGTGAAGAAAGCTTGGTAGGGGCTTCAGAAGTTGCAGTTAAGAACTATTTTATTGCTATGTAGTTAGACAGCTTCGAAGCAAATTTTTAAATTCATAAATCATGTTATGTTCACATCGAGGCGTTGAAGAACTTTTGTGGGGAAATACAGTTATTTGAGTTAAGACTTGTAGCGGATACAGAATGCAGTAGAAGAATCTTCGAAGAAAATCTAAGAATAAATTGTGTGCATAAAATGCATTCATATATTTAAAGTTTATGACTTGGAATTCATAAACTTTATATATTCTATATTGATTAATAAATCATTTATTTACTATAACTTGATACACTCATAAAAGTACGGATATATAAATTAAAACACTGACTTTAACTTGTCCAGAATGCTAAAATTTTATTATTCTCATAATATAAAAACCTACTTTAAGAGTTTACACCTAATAGTGGATGCTATGTAATACAATTTTTATAGATCCCTCATATTTCTGCAGTGCGAATGGTGTTGGCAGAGAGCCCGGAAGTTGGATTTACACCAAACTGCTCATATCTTTTTCAGGGGTTAGTGCAATTGCAAAAATTTGCAAGTCACGCCAATAAAAATACAAATTCACGAAAAATATGATGTGATTGTGAGGTTTTTGATTGTATTCCGAAAATTTATGAACACTTTATGTAACTAAAATTTAGATTTACATTTATCGAATTTTCCTGTAAAATGCAATATTTTTTTTAAAAATGTGACTAACAAACTATGTGCGTATACAATATTATGTACGATATACATACATATCTATTTCCAATACTTAAAGTTTTTATTAGGTTAACAAAAATAGACATTTAATTTTAAAGTGATGTATAATGTATAACCAGCTCTTAGCTGCGGCTTCGCCAGCGTGGGAAACAACCAAGAACTGTGGCATGACACATAAGTAACATAAGTGCCCGAGGTATCTCAGACCGCATGCACATTGTGGTACATCGAAATGGTTACCGTGATGTAATATAAGCCTAAACAGCCTTCCTCGATAAATGGAATATATAGTAAATGATTTTTCAATTCGTAATAGTAGTTCCTAGGATTAGTGCTTTCAATCTAACAGACTCTTAAGCCTTATAATATTAGAGTAGGTAGACATGTAATATTAGTATATGTACCTGTATAGTTAATTTTCTCGTGTGACTATAACATGGTAATTATCTTTTAAACAGTATTGTATATTATATATAAGAGGCCGTCTTGGCGCAAGGGCCCAAGCTTGCGACGTAAATCGCGACGGTTGTGGATTTGATTCCCACTCAGGAGAATGAAATATTCAAGTTTTCATTTTATCACCCTGGTAACGACGCAATGCTCTGAGAATTTACCAGAAAATGGGTAACGAAAGCGTCTTAATGGGAACCGAGTGCCTTAAGATTATGTAGGTTCCCAGGTTCCTTATGTCTACGGAGTTCAAAAAAATATACTACATACAATAAGTATTTTTCAAAAACAAATAAAAAATATAATAAACAAAAATATATAAAAATATAATATTCAAAAATATTTCCGGTCTAAAAATAAGATATTATATTTTATTTATTATTAAAAAACTGTGCAAATGAAATAAAAATCCTTCGTAATAAATTTCCCTTCTGCTATTTCACTTTTTAAAGTAAATAGGAATTCTATTTTGAGTCAGACGAACATAAAAAGAGCAATGTGTCAATGTTTATAGACTGTTTTTTATTTTTACATATTTATTACTATTATTTAGACTTAAAAAAAACTTTGACGTTAAAAAAAAAAAAAAAAATTATTTAGACTATTTTTCATTTTTACATATTTTTTGGGAGGACCTTGAAATAGTACGTGAACCTATTGTTAAAAGATCCTCCGGAAATGAAGAAGTATTCAGAAAATGAAGAAGGAAACGACATTGAAGGAAATTACATTTTTTAATATAATAAATGCTAATAGCGACAGTGAGATTTCAGATCGGGGAAATGCTTCTAAGCATTTCCCCGATCTGAGATCTCACTGTCGCTTGTACTGTCGTTTTTAAATTGCGCCAAGATTGCGTCCGTGTAATGCCCGATAGATTTTAATGCTGAATATCACGCCTTACAATCTATTAAGATAATAATCTATTTCTATAATTATGTCTATATGCTTATAATAAAATCTTAACTGATCGGTGTCTGTACATGGAAGATGTATAAGAAAAAATGTTTAAAGTAATAGAAAACCAATGATTTTGAAAAAAAGCAATGATTTTTAATAATAATTTTTTGTCTGTTTGTCTGTGCGTTTGTTCACGCTGATTTAAGAAATGGCCTAACCGATTTAAATGGAGTTTTCACTATTGTATTTTGGCAAAATTGCCAAAATGTTTATTTTATTTCAGTCAGTTTATAAATAAAAAAGTTATATCAATATAAAGTGTATTGTTTGACTTAATTACCGTAAAATAATTGTTTTATTGATTTGGCTAAAACTTTTTTTTAGGATTCCGTAGCCAAAGGGAAAATAGGACCCTATTACTAGACTACGCTGTTCGTCTGTCCGTCTGCCTGTCTGTCCGTCCGTTTGTCACCAGACTGTATCTCATGAAGCATGAATGTTACACATAAAAGCAAATACTAAAAAGCAGAATAAAAAAATGTTTAACCTATCTCCCATACAACAAACATGATGTTTTTAATTCTCGTAAGAAGGGCTCGGGAACTCACGACTCGCACTTGGCCGCTTTTTTAATGTATAGATATTATTCTTAAACTGATAATGTCATTACAACAAAATAATCCAGGAATAATCGAGGTTAGTAAACAAATAATTGTGTATGTCAAGCGGACGAAGCCGCAGCTGTGTGGTTCGCTAGTTGTACATAAATACGTACATAACATACGTGATAGTCAAAATAACTGTAGTAGTTTTTGAAATCATTTTGAATATAGATACTGGATATAATAAATTAATAATTATAGAGGCCAGTCGTGGCGAAGGGGCACAAAGTGTGACTGTAAACGTCATAGGTTGTGAGATCGATTCCTACTCGAGGAATTTCTAAAAAATGGGGAACGGAGTGTCTTAACACTAGGTTGTCTCTGCCTACCCTGCTATTGTGGAGTTGAAAAAAAGAAGTACTACATATTACAGTAATTGTAAAAGCTTAACTCAAATACCAAGAACTGTTTGTGTATATTACGATTGTTTGGAAAATAATATATATATAAAGGAACAAGTGCAGTTCTAGATTCCGCACTAACTCCGCTCTTAGCCGTAATGTCTTTGTGTGAAAACTTGTTGTATAAGAATACCAATAACAAACTTACATTATTGCCAGCAAAGAAACACTACCGTTACAATAGAAGTCAAGAGATTCTTTTTAGTTTCGTATTAGAAAAGGCTATTTCTTGTTGTGTTTTGTTTTATTCTTGATATAAAAGTTCACTTTTTTATATGCATAATATAGCAAATACACTTAGTTTTAATACTTAATACGTATGATTGGATCAAAAATTTGTATTGGTTTTTGTATAAAAAAAAATGCTTATAGTATGTTTATAGAAAATAAAAATTATTTAAAGATGAATTTTAGAATTATAACACTTCAAAAGTATAATTAATATTTAGAGGCTCCTGACACAAAAATGTTTAATATGGGAGAGTCTTGGGAGGTACGATGCCACAGACAGATATACATACATATACAGACATTAAAAGACATGTCAAATTTATAGCACAGTGAAAAGGTCATTTCTGCAATGTAGTATTTTTTTTCTTCACGCTATTTCCCGTACATAGCAGGGTAGGCAGAGGAAATCTGGGTACTTAGAGTGCGTTCAGAGACACTTCGTTCCCATTAAGACATTACCTTTTCCCACTTTCCGCCGAATTCTGGAGGCATTGCTTGTAGAGTGATGAACTCAAATTATTAACTTATATTATATCCACGATTTGCCTCGTTATCAAAGTGAGGAAATGAAAATATTAAACTTGAAGTTAGTATTATTTATTTATTTATTTTTAAACTTTATAATAGTACTAGCGACTCGCTCGTACTATTATAAAGTTTAATAACTGAATTATTTACTTAATACACTGAATTACGTTTGTGTTTTAATATATCTCTACAGAAGATATATTAAATACAGAAAAAATATTTTGTCTGTACATTTCGTAATTTTGACTGAAATGGATAGAGGGACACTTAAAAAGAATAATAGAAAGCAAAAAGATTTTTTTTTAATTTCTTGTCTTTTTTGTGGCAATTTCCTCTGAAAGTAATGAACCGATTTACTTAAAAGTTTCACCAATTGTTTTGTTTTAACTACTAAAGTTTGGTTCATCAAAATCGGTTCATTAAAAAAAAGTTATCGTCATTTGAATGAACTCAAGGCATTAGTTTGCCTGCGAATGTTATATAGCAATCGCGCTGGTAAGATTGCTGGCTAAAGAAGGACAGTCGAAACGTATTGATTATATGACTGTTGATAAAAAAATATATTTTTGAAGCACTATTATACAATATTTTATACAATAAAGTAAAAAAAAATTGAATTGTTAGTGGAGATTACCTTCATAAATCATAACAGTTAAGTTGAAATCGTAATTAATTCAACATAGAGATAAAGANAGAACTGAGTCATTTTGTCTGTTCGTTTGTGCGTTTTGTTCTCGCTTTTGCATGCTTTTGTATTTTAGCAAACTTCCTTTAACATTTAGTATTTGTTTAATTTTTATTCCGGTCTTATAGGATCGGAAAAAAGCGGATTTTTTTTAAACATTGGCTTAGTTATACCCTTATATCACCCATGGAAATTATATGACAAATTTCAGCTCTCTACATAGAGTTTTATATAAAAGTAGGGGGCCTTCGCTCCCTCCTCCCTTCGCTCACCAACCCCCTTGACTTGGCTCACAGTCATCAAAAAATAAAATAAATAATAAATCGCCGCCGCCACAACAATATTCGGGCGTAAATTTATTTTAAAAATAAACGCCCCAACAACGTTCAAAACAGTAACCAACGACGACGAAACACAACAGCATTTTTTATACAATAGAAAGATATAGATAGATATATTTGAAATCCACATAGATATACGCAAAGATAAAATAATGGAAGATTATCATTAAAGATAAGATTAAAGATAAGTTGCGTATACAATACTTATAAAGTATAGGTAGGTATAGATTTTTTTTTATAAAATAGAGAATCTTTATATTTATATAAAATAGAGAATCAATTGATGCGTAATAATAAGAACGCGTTGCCATAGCAACGTTTATGTCATTTTATGCAAAAGTGTATGTTGTCAAACATATTATGGTAGTTTGTTGTGTTTGTTTGTGTTTTATAATTTAATGTATTTTTAAGTTCTATTTAAAAATATATATAAGCATCTTGTCCTCCTCTATATACAATAACTGTGCCTAATTTTAACTCCTTCGTCCGCACAATTAACGTAAAAAGGGGTACAAAAAATACATGAAACAAAAATGTTTCACGTATTAATTTATAATAATAATAATCAGCTTTACGCTGTGTCCCGCACACAGCAGTTCCCTACTTTCTAACGAATTCTGGAGTTATTGCGTGTTGAGTGGCAACGCCGCGCTTTGCCTCGACACCAGAGTGAAGAAATGGAAATATATACTTAAGTAAATATTTCATCTTCTCGAGTGGGGATCGAACCCACAACCAGTCGGTTTTACAGTTACACATTGTGTCCCTGCGCCACGAATGGTCTCTATTAATTTATAGATAACGATTATGTTTGATTATGCGTTACGTTACGTTTCCGGGTCTTCACAACCTATTTTCGCTGAAGGTTCCCATCATTAATAATAATAATTGTTATTAGATAGTGTGTCGGCAATACACTGTGAGTGGTTCGTTCTACTTTGTAAAGGAAGAATTTCGTGTACAAAGGTGTTGAATTAATGCCACTGCATTATTCACGATAGGAAGTGAAATATTTATTTAAATTTATATTTCCATTTCTTCGCTCTGGTGTAAAGGCAAAGCGCGGCGTTGAGTTCTAAAACTTAACACGTAATGCCTCCGGAATTCGGCAGAAAGTGGGGAACGGAGTTTCTTAACACTAGGTTCCCTCTGCCTATCCTGCTATGTACGGGATACAGCGTGAAGAAATGCTAAAATGTATTTTCTGCCATAACATATAGAAAAGTTGAATAATAAAAAAAAGCAACTCAAATAAAAAAAAATAAAAATCAACATTAACTGGAAGTGCAACAAAAAATATTTTAATCATAAAAACTAAAACAATACGTTTTATGTATATTTTTATTCAAAATAGTAATATCTTAATTTTAATATAAGTTCATATTATGCATAATTTTTTTTTATATATGAAAGCAATAGAAACCGTATATTTAATAAACACGCCATAATGACCACTTGTAGTATAGGCTGAAATTAAATTACACCATGGCAGCGAAGACTTTTTGTGAATAGGTTATTGATATGGGAGTGCCGATACTGCGTCATCAATATACTATTATCAGAACCGTGTTGGGCAGTGGCGAACAAAAGGGCTTTATTATACACGTCAAGATCGCATTATTTAGATGAAGCCGGAGTTTAAAATTTTAGCGATAACGCTTTAAATTGGTATATAAATTCTTTTTTTTATTTTTTTCGTCATGTCTGTAACAGAGGCACTAGGCATATGGATGTAACTGTACCGCGACGCTTGCGGATTCGATCCTCAAAATTCAGCGGAAGATGGAGAAAAGAGTGTCTTAATACTAGGTTCCCTCTGTCTACCCCGCTGTGGGATACAGCGTGATGCTGACTTACATATGTCCGTAACAGTTTTCAGTATAGGATCATTTATCAAAGCTAGGAGGCCTGTGGTTGCTTATAAATCATTCTCTTGTCTAATCAATGTTGAGTTGAACCTTTATAATGGAAACTATTGGGTATAAGTATTTCAGATTGGGATTCAAACCCCACAATAAACGGATTGACACTGGGCCAAGACACGGTTGTTTTTGAGCTTCAACCTGCATGTCGCATAGAAACTCTCCTAGGTAGATGAAACTTAGTATTAAAACACCCTGTTCTCCGCTTTTTGCCCAATTTCCATTGCATTGAAACATTGCGTATTGAGTAGTGGGGACTCAACGCGGCGCTTTATTATATCGGCGTTATTAGAGCTAGGAAATTAAAATAATTAATTCCCCCGAGTGGAAATCGAATCTACAATTGTCGCGTTTACAGCCAGACTAAATGTCACGATGACCTCAAAGACAAAGACTTACAAATAATAATGTTAATATGTATTTAATCATAGATTAACTGTGACATAATCTATCACTTAATCTTGGCAATTTTTCTGACGTTTTTGCCCATTTCACGTATATCAAATGCGCATTGGCGCCGTATTTATTATTGTATAATTATAAAAATCAAATGAACTTACGATGTATTTTGAATTTGTGTAGATACTCAGCCAAGTATGAGTGAACATTTAATTTTGATAATTCTTTGTTATCAAAATAATACTACAGAGTTCAAGTACTCTGTATAAATACAAATAAGTTACAACGTGCTCCTAACGTACTAGCAGTTCGCCTAAGCAGATATGTTTGTCAAAAACAATCAATAAACTAATATACTGTATTGTATAATAAAATAAAAGCAATCCAATAACGAATCTCATAAAGGCCCAAATGTGTTCAATCGAGCGTGTCCTGTGAAAGCGCTGCGACTAAGAATTTCGTTGGAGCCGATTTTCTGCCGGCTTACAGTAAATAAGAAAATTCATCCGAATCGCATTCGCCGTTAAACGTAATCGAGCGTCGTGGAAAGTATTAAAGGAGCAGAAGCTATATTGCATAAGTTGAGATGTAACAATGGAAACTTTCAGTGTAGTACCGAACGTGCACCGTCCCTCTCTCGCGGAATAAGACTTTATTGTGATGGAAATACTGTGTCGCGTTTGATGTGGTTTTTTTTTGTTATATGCTGTGTCTGTATATGACAAGGTAGGTAGCTAATCTAGTGTTACAACTCTCCGTTGCCTATCTTTCGCTGTTTTTTCGAGAGTCAGTGTTGAGTGGCAGAACTCAACTCCATGTTTTGTTGTGTTACTAGATCGAGGAAATATAAATATTAAACAATTCGTTTTCCCGAACGAAAATCGAATCTCCAACCATCGCGTTTAGTCACACGCTGTGTGAGCCACAGCGGCATAAAGGATTGGTATAGAAATTTACTTCGTTCATGTTATAATGCTATTAGATATTCTTAAGCTTACTCGAAACAGAATCTTAGCATTGTTTAAATTTTATTTCCACAATTCGTTGCGAGGGAAACATCAAACAGACGGCGATGTCAAGCCGCTGTACGTATTTTGTTACTTTAATATTTTATTAAAACAAAGGAACGGCGGGGAACCTCATTCTAAGTTAAGACACATCTTATAGCCAAAATCTTTGTTTTTGTTGTTGATGTTTTTTGGAATTGTGATTGTGTACGTTCATTCCACTACATTTAGGCAGAGAAGCCCGCTCGCTACATTTCATTAGTGCCCCCATCTCTACAATATTGTTTTGCTGTTTATTGCTTCAACGTATTTTAATTAATTTACATTATTGAGTTTGACTAGGATTTATGTTGCCTGACGTAATTAAAATAAATTTAAGTGATTTACACTTTCAGGTGTTTATCTTAATTATTAAAATGTAACAATATACATATTTATCTTACTTCTTTTATCAGAGTTAAATAAAGTGACGGGGGAGTGAAAGTACGTAACATGAAGGTAAATTGCCTGTTGTATGTAGATGATGGAGAGCTCATACAATTATTAGAATGAGAGTTATATCCTTTGGTCGCCACTCTGAAAGAAGAGTGTGAATATTATGGTCTATGTCTAACCGGGAGTAAGACAAAAAAATGATATTTGAAAGTTATCTGGGCACGTCAAGAGAATGAGTGATGGTATAAGATGAAAAAAGAAGAAGAAAGAAGGAGACCGCGGTTGGCCTTCGAAAATACAGTACCGATGATGCTGTAAGAAGTAAACGTAAAAACCATGTTGTACTCTAGAAGGCATGAATCAAGCGGGTGATGACAGTGGACGAGGTGAAAGAGATATGTAGAGACCTTAGTTGGACCTAGAGACCTAGACTTGGCGCTCCGTTCTTACTTGCTACCGGCTAAAGATAACGCGTGAAGTTAAAAAGATGATCATATTATAACTTGCTAATTTTCTAATAAAAGTAATAGTTACTTATTTGTAACTAGAGGGCGCGCGCGGCTTCGCCCGCTTATTAGGAGTGAATTCTAAAAAAACCACGAAACACGTGTTCAATAAAATATTTTTAACAGTCTGAATTTAAATTTTTATAAAAATCGGTGGCAATTTAAAGATTTTTCCATATAAACTTTCAACCCCTTATTTGAACCCTTAGGGGGTGAATTCTTAAAAACCATGAAACACGTGTTCAATGAAATATTTTTAAGAGTCTGAATTTCAAATTTTATAAAAATCGGTACAGATTAAATTTTTTTTCCATACAAACTTTCAACCCCTATTTCATCTCTTTAGGGTTAAAATTTTTCAAATTCCCTTCTTAGTGGATGTCCAGAATATGAAAATAAACATCTGCCCAAATTTCACGTTTCTACCATCAGTGGTTACGGCTCTGCGTGCGTCTTACCTCAGTCAGTCAGCACAAGTCCTTTTATATATATAGATAAAAGATTTTTTTGTAAATATGATAACCATGACAAAATTAAAAGGAAAGTCATTATAAATAACTCAACGCACACATGTTCCTCGACAAGCCAACTAGTTCAGAGCTATCTTGCGCTAAATCATAAAGTTGCTGCTTCGACGCTCGCACATATAATATTGAGGGAGTCAAGCGCGAATTCCGGGGAAAAATATTAAAATATAACTGTATTTTTGTTACATATATTTTTTGTATGGAAGTATAAGTATTATTGTAATGTGTTTATTATGAGAATATTCTGACGTTTTTCAGCGGGTTTGTGCATCGTTGTATTTACGAACTAGCTTTTAGTGTGGTTTCTCCCTCGTGGTTAAATCATAACTAATGACATTTTTAATTTATATAATTATTATATTTTTATATAATTTTCATGACATTTTTCTCAGCTTAGCTTTAATATTTATAATTGTAAATATGAGACGCGCTGCAAATGTATAAATATATCTCATGAATTGGTTATGGAATTCTTTTCTAAAATTATATTTTTAAATATCTTGTTGCTAATTTACCAAAGAACCAATATATAATTTAACGACTTAGTGCAAACAAACTAAACTTTTAGTGAAATCAAAGTCTTTGTTTCGTTTTGATGAAGGCACTATGGACTTTGAATCGGCTTGTGTATTAATGAGGAGAGCCAAAATCGCCTATTAATCAAGTTGAAGCATCTGGTTGACAACCGACTGTCAGCCTAAGTAGCGTTTAGTTTACGACTTTATGAATCGAGTACGTACATAGTTAAGACTGCAATATTGTATTTAATATCGTTGGCGTATCTAGAGATTATTTCTATGGTGGCACAAGTTTAACATATGTAAAGTCATTATAAAGATATCTGTAACATTTTCACTACATAAAACATAAAATAAATATTAAAAACCTATTCAATTTAATATATACGATTTGTCAAAACTTTTAATATTTCTGATTATCCATTATAAATCAGCTTCACGCTGTATCCCGCACACAGCAGGGTAGGCCGAGGGAACCTAGTGTTAAGACACTCCGTTACCCACTTTCTGCTGAATGCTGGAGGCATTGCGTGTTGAGTGGCAGAACTCAACCTCCTCGATACCAGAGCGAAGACATGGAAATATAAATTTTAATTAAATATTTCATCTCCTCGAGTGGGGATCGAACTTACAACCAGTCGATTTTACAGTCACACTTCGTGCCGCTGCGCCACGACTGGCCTCTATTATCTATTAATTATATTTAATTAATTATATTTTTAATCACTTTATTGTATTTAGTGAAAAATTATTGATGTTTTATAACATTTAGATAATATTAAAAATTTTCTGTGATAGAAAAAAAAACAATGTGAGGATTATTCGTAATAATAATATTATATTTCTGTGCAAAATATTTCGTTTTGTCTCACGTGTACGCAGCTCTGAATTGTAAACAATCATTTGTGGATGGCTTGTCGTGTTTGAATACCTTTATTGTTTAACTGTTTTGGTTCGAGTGACAGAATCAAGAAATTTATGTTTAATTACAATTAAATTATATAATGTAATAGAAATTGCTTAACTAATATTAATCCTCAATTTTATCTTCATATTTTTTCAACACACTGCGATGATCGATCCAATATGTGTGTTTTGATCAGCGGACTAACGGCCTCTTCATATTGATAAATAAAATAAATTAGCTTCACGCTGTATCCCGCACACAGCAGGGTAGGCAGAGGGAACCTAGTGTTAAGACACTCCGTTCCCCACTTTTCGCCGAGTTCTGGAGGCATTGCGTGTTGAGTGGCGGAACTGAACGCCGCGCTTTGCATCGACACCTGAGCGAAGAAATGTAAATAAATGTTTAATTTTAAATGGGGATCGAACCCACTACCAGTCGATTTTACAGTCACACTTTGTGCCCCTGCGCCACGACTGACCTATTGATAATTTCTAAATTTTTGTTGTACAATTGTACAAAAAGAATATTTTAGTTTTATTATAATATTAATTCTTGAATCAGCTTATACATAGTAACTATACACATTACACAATTTAATGCTAGTAGTGGACTCAATTAAACAAAGTAATTACAACTTAATTACATATGAGAGTAAAACAAAAAAATATATATCAGCGAACGGTCGTAAGTGGTAAGCTGTTAGCGAGAGAAATAAAATGTATTCCGTCTACCGTATCAACAATATCATTAACCCCCGTAGTGTGGCAATCATGGAGTAAGTGGGAATTTCCGCGTCGTTTGATACAGCTCCCGGCCCAGCTAAATGTTAAGAGCCCGGTGGTACTGGCGACCCCACAAGGGGACACACCGTCTCAATAAAAAGTGGTCGTTACGAGTGGTAGGTATATATATATATATATATATATATATATATATATATATATATATATATATATATATATCTTTGTTAAAAACATTACAAGTAAGTAGGTTAGACTAAAGGTCAAGAATTATTGTATTTTATGTTTATTTATATTTTTTGAGAGGCCTTTTAGTTGTGGATTCGGTGCTCACTCAAATAAATTAAATATTGAATATTTGCGATCGCTCTGGTCGTCTTACCGGCGTAAAGCTCGGCGTTCAGTTCCACAATTCTGCAGATTTTCAGAATTCGGCGAAGCGCGGGAAACGGAAGTGTTTTAATGGGAACGAAATGTTTTACACTTCACAGGTTCCCAGGTTCCATCTGCCTATGTGATATGTGCGGTATACAGCGTGAAGCTAATTTACATGATATTTAAGGAAAAATGAAATAATTTTAAACTGTTGAATTATTATTAAATATCTCCAAATTTTTTTGTTATTTTAAATATAAAAAAAAAATATCTAAGCTAATATAATTTGGCAACTATCATTTTAAAGGTACGTGTGTAACGAGTAAATACATGGAACGATAGGTCTGTTTCTATTAATTAAATGCTTCTGTATTGTTGAACCCAGACGGCGGAGATAGTTTTTAGAATCCCGTGGAATATCATTATGAAATGAAACCGCAAAATCCTCTCCTTTCTGCACTTGGTTATTTATTTTCAATTTATATATCTTTATACACGTATTCTACGTATTGTTTCCGTTTTATAGACAAAAGTTGACAGTCAAAACGCGACGCTGAGTTCCTACACTTAACATCCAATGTCTCGAAAATTTGACGGTAAGTGAAGAACGAAGTGTCTTCACTCTAGGTTTCCTCGGCCTACTACTACTCTTTTATAGTCAACTTTTACACATTTATTTTTTTCTCAAGAATCTGAGAATGAATAAAAAATATTTGGGAAGGCTAACTTTACATTTGAAGGCTTGCACAGGGGTGTAGATCCTACAAGTACCTCCCTTTGAGAATATAAATTGTTTTACTGTGACACAATAATCGGGTTCCATCTCTGAGTAACCACAATTAATTAGGAGATGGTCAAAAGTCTTATGCGTAGGGACAGTATAAAAAATTAAAAATCTAAATTTAAATTATTGTATGGAAGTTGGATAAATTGACTACTGGGCTATTGAATAAGACTAACGGAAGAAAATCTATTTCAAAATTCTTAATTGAATAAATGGCTGACAGTAACTGAACCCCAACTACCCTAGTGTGCACCGGTTTCATTATTACGAAAAGCAGAATGAGCACTTTCATTCTTTAAAGCATTTCGAGCTCTTGACCTTCCTCCCCCGACCCTTAAAGGAAAGTCAAAGGCGGGGAACTATTTACAGTTTCGTTCTGGAGGCCTCAGGTCCTGCGGGGTCTGTCATATCAATATCGAAATTTTATGTTTGTTTTTGATCATTTTGCTACCTTATAGAGTCGTTGTAAGATCATTTACTTTTTATTTTTAAATTGTGGAACAGTGAATCCTATGTCCTTTAGTTGAATTCCGTTTTTTTCGTTTTAACCTACCTACAATTACCTACATCCTTCGATAGTACATAGATTTCAATAGTAAGCGATTTCTGAAGTAATCTATCTTCTATCTATATATATAAAAGGACTTGTGCTGACTGACTGAGGTAAGACGCACGCAGAGCCGTAACCGCTGATGGTAGAAACGTGAAATTTGGGCAGATGTTTATTTTCATATTCTGGACATCCACTAAGAAGGGAATTTGAAAAATTTTAACCCTAAAGGGATGAAATAGGGGTTGAAAGTTTGTATGGAAAAAATTTTTAATCTGTATCGATTTTTATAAAATTTGAAATTCAGATTCTTAAAATATTTCATTGAACACGTGTTTCATGGTTTTTAAGAATTCACCCCTTAAGGGTTCAAATAAGGGGTTGAAAGTTTATATGGAAAAATCTTTAAATTGCTACCGATTTTTATAAAGATTTAAATTCAGACTGTTAAAAGTATTTTATTGAACACGTGTTTCGTGGTTTTTATAGAATTCACTCCTAATAAGCGGGCAAAGCCGCGCGCGCCCTCTAGTGTTTTACTAAAGCTTGTCGGGAGTTTTCTATCATAAAATATACACAACATAGCATAATGATTATGTAATAAATGTTTTTTTTGTCATAATAATACTGCTAAATAGCTAAGACAAATTTATAATATATATTATGAATTTATATGCAGTTTCTGTTAATAACTCAAGAAAAGGAAAAAATATTTAATAGCCTATGTACATATTGTAAGAATTTAATTTACAAACAATATGATTGGTTATTCTGAATCCGATAAGCAGTTTATGATATAAAAATATTTAGTGAATGTTTAAATTCTTGATCATATTTTATTTAATATCAATATTTAAATAGCTATAATATTTTAAAATATTTTAAACAGATAAATCGTTCCACATTCTTCAATATTGAGGTTAAAAATGAAGAGTATATGTTTGTTTGCCAGTGAATTCGTTAGATCAAAGATGAAGACTAAAAATCTCAGGCCCTAATTCTAAACATAACATATTTTTTTTTACCAAGCGCTATTTTATATATAAGTTTTCATATATAATATAAATAATAAGAAATGAATATTATTTTTTTATAATTTAAATTTATGAATGTCCTTCTTTCTTTAATGAAATATTTTGGTTAAATGAAATGTGAAAATTTTTAAAATCCAAAAAAAAACCCCTAATTAAAATTTTTGACATAGAATTCGACTATCAAAAGGCATAACATAAATTATATTACCCATTCGTTAGCGTAGGATAATTTAGTACATATAGCTTATAACTTAGTATGGGCTTTTAAGTTATGAGAAATTGTTAAAAAGAATTAAGTGATCAATCAACTTATCAAAGATTAAATACGATACGTAAGTCAAGACGCAAGAGTATTAAAGTAACCGTAGTCGATAGTCAAACTCTTATTTAAATTAAGAAAGTATGAATTTACTTTTTCAAATTCCATTATCATTTTTCACTAACTACCGAGACATATTTGAGGACTTCGTTAAATTAGTTTTACAGTACACTGGATACTCTACCAACAAGATAGATAGAATAGATGTTGTTGTTTTGTTGAGTATTTGTAACAAGAATACAACAATGTAGTAAGTACGCACTAAATTTTCTTGACTTTATTTACAATGAAACTGTTTTGTCCCAAAAATATATAAAATACTACATTGTAGGTAGAAATATGATTGCTTTTTGTTTTTTTTCCAAGCAGGGTGGCCGGAGAGAACGAAGCGGTACGGTCTTCATATTCCCACTTTCGCGGAGAATCGTCATGTTCTCTACACCATTTTTTGCCACTCTATCGTCATTCATCCTCTCGAAGTGACCAAAGCACCTAAGCAGGTTCTTCATCTTTCTCACTATGAAATTCTCGCTGGTACATGCCATTCTATGTACTTCTTCGTTGCAGATTCATTTAGATAAACTGCATTCACTTTCTTTATTTTTTTTGTAATTCTCGTGGATGCAATGAGAGCATCAGTACCAGCACTGTATTGAGTACGGCCTAACGTGAAAATATGCCTACGTTTAGCCGTATCATCAAGTAGTTAATAAAATAGGATAATATGATAATTTTAACTTGAAAATAGTAGAAAATAATTATTTGTTTTTAATAATTAAAAGAAACAACTTTTGAACTATATTTATTTTAAAATTTAAATGTAGAAAATAATATTTAGATAATTTCAAAATAATGAAAATTAAAAGAAATCAATTAAATCATAGATATTTATATACCTATGTAGATACTATTTAAAATCAGTTACTTTTGTAGTTGGTGCAAACTTGGGTATTTTTTAAAAGTATTTGTTCGGTGTGTAGGTGTAGTAGTTACATTTACACATTGTTTAGTTATCAACTTCACGCTGCATCCCACTCTGTAGGGTAGGCAGAGGGAACGTAGTGTTAAGACAATCCGTTCCCCACTTTCCGCCGAATTCTGGAGGCATTGGGTGTTGAGTGGCAGAACTTAACGCCGCACATTGTTTAGTAGTTATAAAATAATTTCTTTTGCTTATAAGTTTGTATGAATAGAAACATATATCAAATATATCGTTTGTCGCAGCTGGATATGGAATACTGAGATTGTATAAAACCTTCACAAAGGTTTCCTCAGGTCAGTTAGATTCTCAGTCCGTTGGCGTGCAGGTTATAAGAATATTTGCGAGCACTCGACTGAGAATATTCAAGCGTCTTGTGAGCGGTCCGCTCCTTTCTACCGTTTGCCGTCTTGTGGCTAAATTGAATATCAATTTCTATAACACAATATTTTTGGTGAAAAGCTAAGTGAGTGCTCCTTTTACCATTATACATTTTAAGAGCATTTTTAGTTTAGTCAGCAATATATGGTTATGTAAGTATAATGTGCTAGTCTATAAATAATATAAAATAAAATCAAATCAGCTTTACGTTGTATCCCGCACACAGCAGGGTAGGCAGAGGGAACATAGTGATAAAACATTCCGTTCCCCACTTTCCGCCGAAATTTTCGAAGCTTTGCGTGTTAAGTGGCGGAACTCAACGTCGGACTTTTACCTTGTGCCAGAGCAAAGAAATTTTAATATTAAGAAATAATAATGCATTTCCTCGAGTAGAACTGTCTTTCCCACAACCATCGCGTTTCAGTCACACCCTTGTACCACTGGGCCACGACGGCCTCAAAAATATTATATAATATATAAATGTTATTTATATTTTGTATTATACCTATAAAATATAATTATATATAGGTGTAACGCATTTAACAGATCAACGGTTGTGTATGGGTAGAGGACCTCAGTACCTATCCATTTTATACCCATCTAGTAGTTTTAAAATTATTTGCGGAAAAAATCACAAGTATTTTTTTTTCGTTACAGCCCTTGAAAGTGGTTGATAAATTTAACTTATTTAAAAACTGTTTTTGTTTACAGGTTACTTCCATATTTGAAATGTTAAATCATACAAAATGCCAATTACTGAGTTATATTAAGAAAAACAATGTTGAGCGTAGACTTGACAGTCGGGCTGTATTTGTAAATTGTAAATTCTCAAATATCGGCGGAACCACTGAAAATCGGCTAACATACATGGGAGTAAAATGGATAGGTACTGAGGTCCTCTACTCATAAACGACCGTTGATCCGTCGATCGCGTTACGTTATAGTGTAACATATACTCTTTTAGCTTGCACCTATCGTATATCGAAGAAAAAAAACTTTAATATATAGGTTTTTCAAATGTAATTTTCGATTCCGTTTAATTTCATTAATAAAACTCAGTTAAATCAATAAGGATTAAATTTGTTGTTTCGCGTTAACACTGATATTAATTACCGGCTTAATAACAAATGGAAATGGCGTGCAGCGGCATGCGTGGCTTTTCATCGCCGGAACAAAGTCGCCGCGCAACAAGTGACGTTACGTCGACCTTCACTAAGCATTGCTCAAGACATTAGTTTTTCTTCACACATATTTCTTATCTGTAAATCATTTTAAGCATCCAATTCGTCTTACATCTTGATAATTTATTAAAAAATATTTAATGTCACGGATGTGGATTTTTTTTATTAATATTATTTAGTGTCAAAACATCTTAACACGAGTTTATTTACTTTACGCGACTTTTGAAAGAGAATGAGGGAGTCGTGCGCATGCGCGGCTCGCGAGGGAGAAGGAGGCAAGGAGGCGAGAGGGACAGGAGACAGTTGTATTCGCTCCGACCAATCGATTAGTCGCATAACGATAGCGGCTTCTTAAATGCAGATGTGTCGTGTACACCAACGTCAGTCGGTGAACAAAAACCGCCTCGACCATACCACTATGGCTTCACGGAGTCGTTGTCGCCTCACTCGCGTTGTCCTTTGTAGTGAACGTATTGTTAAACCCGTCTAAATGACACTCTCTCGTATGTGGTTGAAATTGTAGAGCAATTTAAAATTAACATCGCACGAACGAACTGAAATTTTAATTAAAGTTTGTAATTAAAACTTTGTTTAATGCCGGAACACTTGTTAGGTGTGAAGATGAAATGTATTGTAAAATAAAGTGAACAAAGGAGAGACTGTGAGGCTGAAAGGTAATTTTACTGATTTTATTTACAGATTGTATTTCATTTAGAACGTATTAAAGATTTATAAGATGCCGGCAAATTGTCGACAGTTATGGTGCCTCGGGTTATTGTGTTTATAGATTGAAATTTAACGTAAGATTTGATTGTTTATCAAAATATTTTAATAACAATATAAATTGTATTATAGTTTTATTGCTATTATCTATTTACAATATTAACCATTTCATTAAATTTATATATATCATTATTCTACTATAAAATTTCATAATCAATCTGTAATACGTGTGACATATTGTAACGAAAACAATATCAAATTTTATATAACGTAAACAATCTTAAACTACTAAAATAATTATTCAGAGTTTCTAAAAATCCGTTTTCATATTCAGTACATTTTTTTAAATAGTCACCTATCAACCAATTTATTAATCTCTATAAAATATATATATATAATAACGTTGCTCCGGTTAAATTGATATTTGTAGCGGTCTCGTAGCACACAGCGCTCGTAGCAGATGATAATATAGAATACGTATTATAGAATTTCACATATAATTTAATGAAATCTTCTATATTGGAAGGAGTCAGGCACATACTTGTCGCCCAATCACCATTCCACCGTCTTTTACGGCTCCAATGATATTGAACATTTTATTTAACGACGTGCACGTGGTATCGCCTCGGTATAGGTGGCATACTAATGACATTATTGGTAATATGTTTACATTGCCGAAAAATTATATTTAGATCCTATCTAATATTTAAATTTATATCTATAGCAAATATCAATAGCACGCAATGCCTCCAGAATTCGGCAGAAAGTGGGAAACGGAGTGTACTTAACACTAGTGTGTGTACTTAACACTAGGTTCCCTCTGCCTGCCCTGCTGTATACAGCAGCATACAGCGTGAAGCTGATTAATATGTGTTTCCCACGAATTCCAAAGGTGGTGTTTACGGCCGGAAGTCCTGACGATTGAGCTTTTTATCAGAGTAAGGTAGATAAATAAAATATTTTTGTATTATATGTCGGCCTTTTTTATTGTTTTATATCAGGGAAAGGTAGATATGAAAGGGATTATGGTCCTATTACTTTAATAACAAGATTTATTTATGTATTAAAGAAATGTCTATGGGAAACAACAGAATAATATATTTATTTGCAGTTATTGTAAATCAGATTTTTATTATTTAAAATAACTAAATACATGTAAAAAAAATCGGTCTATGGTTAACGGATCAGAGATTATTTATGAGTGAAATTTGTCGATATTCTATTAATTGTTTATTATTATTTTGTTTGATGTTCCTCGTATCCTTGCGCGTCAATGTACACCATCAATACTTGGCATTATTTATCAATGATATTAATTAATAATAATTTAGTATTTTTATCAACTTATTTATCTGATTCTTACATACTATGTGTATGTAGGTGATATTTATAAATATTTGCGTTTGTCACACGTTTCAATGTAGATTGTACCTTTCAATGTTTAACATTTATGTTTTATCAGCTTTACGCTGTATCCCGCTCACAGAAGGGTAGACAAAGGGAACCTAGTCTTAAGACATTCCGTTCTTCACTTTCCACCGAATTCTGGAGATATTGCGTGTTGAGTGGCGGAAGTCAACCAGAGCGAAGAAATGAAAATATATTTTTTTAATAAATCAGCTTCACGCTGTATCCCGCACACTGCAGGGTAGGCAGAGGGAACCTAGTGTTAAGACACTCCGTTCCCCACTTTCTGACGAATTCTGGAGGCTGCGTGTTGAGTGGCAGAACTCAACGCCGCGCTTGTCCTTGATACCAGAGCGAAGAAATGGAAATATAAATTTAATTAAATATTTCATCTCCTCGAGTGGGGATCGAACCCACAACCAGTCGGTTTTACAGTCACACTTTGTGCCACTGCGCCACGACTGGCCTCATTTATTGATAAAAGAAATAGTACTTAAAATAAAAATTGTGAAAATAATTAAATATAATATTCAATACTGTAAATATACTTACTTAATTATTATAGAATTCGGGCTCTTAGATATATGTATATATGTTAAAGAATATTCAGAAATATTCGTTGTACCATTTAAAATATAAATTTGAATTGAAATTTATAAATGTTTAAAGTAAAGCTGCTTTTTAATGTATATTTTACGTGTGACAGCGACTGAATACATATACAATATTTGTGAGCTTGATATCCTCTTAGGGTTAAACTTGAAAAAAATCTACGGTATTTTTGTTGTTATTTAATTAACATACTAAAGAAATTGAAGTTTTAGAAGATATTAGTAATATAAAATGCAAGAGTAAAGCGGTCACAGCATCCGTCGCGGGCAGCACTCGCAATCCACGCAGATGGAGCCGCGACTTGTACACTATTTTTTAGAGCAAAAGTTTTTTTCCGATACTATTTTTGATATATATCATAGTTGTATAAGAATCGTGCGTTTATTAACTAAACTTCACATGTAACGTGCTATATACTAAGTTAAAAGGGCTTTCCATGCCATCTTTATAATAGCTTAGTTTACTATAAAAATATTAAAAATATAGATAAAATATTGGTAATATTGATAATAATTGTAATTGGAAAGATCTTAATAAAATTACATTATCTACAATATAATGTTATTTTAAGTAGATATATTTCATAAACGGATAATATTTTTAAATATAATAACAAACCAAGCAAAATATCTACAACGTGATATAAGTTATTTGCCTTATAAATTTGTTCTGGAACAGTCTATAAATATATTTTGTTTAATTTAAAAAGAAGAGCAAAATTATAGATTATTAATAGTCTAAAAATAGTATACGAAATAAAAACAAGAAACGCCTACAGAGAAATGGCAAGATTGCTTGGGCATTTGTANTTCTGGAGGCATTGCGTGTTGAGTGGCAGAACTCAACGCCGCGCTTAGCCTCGACACCAGAGCGAAGAAATGGAAATATAAATTTAAGTAAATATTTCATCTCCTCGAGTGGGGATCGAACTCACAACCAGTCGGTTTTACAGTCACACTTCGTGCCGCTGCGCCACGACTGGCCTCATAAGTTTAAGATATTAGTAGGATTTTTTTCATTTTGTTCCTAATAATGGATATAATGACATAATCAATAATAGAATCTATAATATTAGCAATCGATCGATAACAAAATCCTATTATAATGTTATTTAAAAATAAATTTAAATTTCATATTATACGACAATCAAATACATTATAGTTTAAAGAACGACGCGATCTCGTACAGGATGCAGTCAGCACATAAATCTTGTTAACGTGATAACTTTTGTTCCAGTAGCGAACGACCGGAGACGCGAGACAGACATGCCATCGTGAAAAATGTTCGAATAAGACCCTCTATGTGCTTTAAAACCACATTCGTTATTTAATACATTCTGAAAATTGAAAAACCTTTAAGTAATGAAGTCGAAACGAAACGTAAATCTGTTTAATGTGACGACGTGAAAAATGTTCCCAATGCGTACTACGGAATCACTTATTTAGATGGATTGAAAACGAATTAAATTTAGACATTTCTGAGCGTTCTCGAGAATAATACAGTGGGATGCAATAAATATTGTTTAAGAGGAATAGTTATGAGGTCGTACTATCTAGGCTATCTAGGAATAGTAGAAGCCATTATTTCATTTCAGTATATAATTTTTTACGGATAAGTTTGATTCAACGTTGAGATCAGCAATTTTTATCTTATCGCTTTATGTGACAGGTGAAGGGTCAATTCTGATTATAATTAAAAATTGTATTTTTATTTTGAATTTGATAAAACAAAGTTATTTATTATACCGTCGTCTTAAAAGATTCCTTCTGATTTTTTATTCAGATTTTTTTAAAAATGTGTAATAAAACATCTTCTTATACAAAAAATACAATAAATGTCAGCGCTTGATGAATTATTGACTACGCAAAATGGACATGGTTTTTTAATATCAGATAAGTAAAATTAATTTTTGCTCATAAATTATAAAACCGATTAATTGATTTGCAGTTATGAAATAAATATTTTCAATCTTTAGAATTTTTTTTAGCGTCACGCTGTATCCCGCTCACTTTCTGCCAAGCTCTAAAAACATTGCGTGTTGAGTGGCGGAGCTTAACGCCGCGCTTTGTCTGACACCAGAGCGAAAAAATGATACCATAAATTTAAATAAATATATTTATATTTCTTTATCGCTATAAATAATAAATAAAATCAGTTTCACGCTGTATTTAAAAAATGATTGATAAAATCGATGCCGTCGCAGTGAGGCAAGGTCTGACTGTATAGTGAACATGTATTGTGGGTGCATTCTCTAATCGAGGGAATTTGTTTTCTTTATACTATTTTAAACTACATATTACTTCTTTATATTATTTTTATTTCTTTACTTATGTAGTAGATAAGATAAAACCATGATGGGTTTAATGACAAGCAAGCCATTAAATCAGTCGGGAGTCACAACAAGAGAAAGAACGAGCAAAATGTATTAATATATATATAAAAAAAATACATGTATTAAGAATGTATTATTAAGAATATGAGCTAAATTATTTACTTAAAATAGCAATTCGGTCAAGTAATTAAGATTTTTAAGCAGTACTTCCACGTGGCCAAGGTGGTTCGGGTTCAACTTTCGCTAGTCGTCGTCATGGGGGCCCATAGTCATGGGTGACAAATTAAAATAGTATTAAAGAAATTATATATTATTTAACGAAATATATATAAATAAAATCTATTTAAAATATATATAAATATAAATAAGTTGCTTCTGAAGAAGCTAATTCAAAAACAAAATATTTCAATCATTTCTTATGGTAAGGTCAATCAATCAGTTCAATAAAACAAATAAAACGAAATCTGTGATGCGAACACATACAAAGACAGAGAACTGTAAATAATCCCACACTAGTTGGACGCAGGAAGCATTTCTACTATTATCTTTGGTATTGGCTTGGGACGATCTGAGCGAAAACAGGCATATTTACTACCCAGCAACCGAATTCTTCAATATAATTATATCAAGAGAAAACTTATGTTTTTGTTTTCAAAAATTGATAGATTATTATTACGACTTACAATTATTATAGACAAATAAATAAGAAAAATAAAATTATTAAGATTGTGGCTAAAAACTTAATTAACAAAATTAAGTTTTTTTAATGCGTGACTGTATACTGTTGATGATTACTCACACAAATGCAAAGCTCTGCTTAAGCCTGGCGAACGGTTCATACTCATACTTAGAATATGCATTCTAAGTAGCCGAAGTAACTCTGAGCACTGGTATTGCCCACTGGGCTATGCCGAAATGATGAACGTAATAGGGTAAATATATCTTGATAAATAGAGTATTAAAAAATAACAATAAATAACGAAGATTTTTTCATTTTAACCAGTACTTTTTGAGACTCTAAAACTATATTAATACAGAACTTAATTTTCTTAGGGTTCCGAACCTACGGACAAAACTAATACAATTACTTCGTTGCCTATCTGTCCGTTGGTCACTTTGTGTGGAATTCATCGCGTATGAAATTTGAAATTTGGCACCAACCGACTCTCACTCGACCGGTTTCTAATATTTTTAAATAGTACTCTACTATACACACTAGTATTAAACATTTAATAAACAAAAAAATGGAAATAAATGATTGATTTTGAAAAACATAAAATGAAAAAAATGCAGTTTATAATATCTTTATTACAATATTGGTTTTGTTCTAGGGATGAAAGCGCTGATGTAGCGAACATCACAATGGATCACTGGGTGACAGCGGCTAGCGTACTGCTGGCGATACTACTGTATTACAACACTCTGGACGCCGGCTTTGTCTACGATGACAGGTATTTTAAATATTTTTTTAGTAAAGATTTTGTATAATTTGATGATTTTTTTATAATATAAAAGTTTGGATTGCTAGTTATTTTACAAAATATTAGCAACCAGCGTTGCCATGTTTTGCCACGGGGAAAAGCGGGAACTTAAAACGTTGTTATAAAAAGCGTGATTCTTTTACCTAAAGCGGGACATATGGCTTACTCTATAGCTAAGGCAATTAAGTCTTCAGATTTTATCTCTGGAAATATTAGTACTTTATTAAAAAAGTTAAGTAAATATAAAAGAATTCTCAAAGTGCGTGGGATAATTTCCCATTAGGGACGTTTAAATTTTGGGTTAAAAATCGAGACATCGTGTCAAAATTGGGACTTCTGACAAAGCTGTTAGAACCAGCTCGTGGCTTTCCTCGCTAGAACTACGGGGTTATTAATTTGTTAAAGTGAACATAATCTATAAAAATATAACGCATTCGTGTTCTTAGCGTACTTATAGAGAGAGAAAATTTGATAACTAGTTTATATTGATCTTTGATTTTTTTATCTAACAAACTAGTATGTTGTGCAGAGCGGTTTGCAATATGGCGACATTTTTTTTGTTTCTCTCATCTTTACTTCAATCTATAAAATAGATTTAAATTAAATCAGCTTCACGCTGCATCCCGCACATAGCTGGATAGGCATAGAAGGAACCTAGTATTAAAACACTTCGTTCCTCAATTTCCGCCAAATTTTGCGTGTTGAGTGGCGGAACTCAACGCCGCGCTTTGCCTGGACACAATGGAAATATAATTAATAAGTATTTCATTACATCGAGTGGAGAAGGTGTCTGTCTATAGGAAGGCATATTAAATCTCTGTTATCTTATAAGGTTTTAATTTAAATAATATACGGAAAAGAAATTTTAAAGTGTATAAAATTATAAAGCGTACAACGTTTTTAATTGGTAATGAATACTATAATATTGCTTAAAATAATTTCGTAAATTAAATTTTATTTTTTATAATTATTAAAATTGTTACTGTAGGTTAACTTTAAGAGATACATGCATAAGACTATCGCGGACTTTTATTTCGAACGTTTAAAAGGGTACAAATCGGTCATATATGACTTTTTCCGCAACTTAAACGCTTACACAGTGCACGCAGTGGAAGCACTCCAGCTATACCGCTTTTGTATCTTTTTTATTGATACTTCACTCTTATTGGTCATAGCGTATACTTCACTCTTATTGTTTTTTTTAGCTTCACGCTGTATCCCGCTCACGGCAGAGTAGCGAAAGGACACCTGGGAACCTAGTTTTAAGACGTTTTCGTGACGTTCCCATTATGACACTTCTGTTCTCTCCATTTTCCGCCGAATTCTGAAGGCATCGTGTGTTAGATGACGAAATTCACCTTGCGCNCGCACCAGGCAACAAATACCCTAGCTACGCCACTGGTATTAAATATTTCATTTTCTCGAGTGGAATCGAACCCTCAACCTGTCCTGTACAGACGAACGCTTCTGCCCCCGTGCCACGATTGCTCTCACCTATACTATTTAATAAAAATAGAATATTTAAATTCGAACCAGCAGCTCCTGTGATTAGTGCGCTTTATACATATTAATATAGGAAAATAAAAAAATCACACTGTCACAGTCACTGGGGGCTATTCATAGAAGATAGACATGTGCTGTCGCGGACATTTTTTTAACTTTTGAAAGAGAACAATTTCGTCATACACTATTTTTGGGTAACTTTAACAGTTGCGCGCTGCGTGCACGCTCGGAAGCTCTCGAGCTTTCCCATTTTTACATTTTTTTTAATTGAAACTTCACTGGTATTGGCAATTGTGATAAATTAACTATTCAACACAAAACGAATTATTTAATTCGAAGCTCTAGTTTAGGGAGTTCAAACAAACAAACACTTGCCTTTTATTATACTCGTATTAAATATAGATTTAAAAGACTTCATGTCAATTATTTGTATATTCTATATTATTAATAATTCTATATTATTAATTAAGTATAGAATACATTTTTATACTTTTTGTATTTGGATTATAGATTTGAATATTTATTTATTGTTTATTGTTGTATCTTCTATTAAAGTTTTGTTTCAAATAGCGCGGCGTTGAGTTCTTGCCACTCAACACGGAATGCCTCCAGAATTCGGCAGAAAGTGGGGAACGGAGTGTCTTAACACAAGGTTCCCTCTGCCTACCCTGCTGTGTGCAGGATACAGCATGAAGCTGATTTCATTTCATTTGATTTCATTTTCAAATTGCTGCCGAAGCGGTAAAGCGTCTAACTCTCAACGCGACGTTTGTGGGTTCGATTCCCATTTGGGGAATGATTTTTAATCGATTCTTCGCTGTTCACGACAAGGCACAGCATAGAGTTATTGAATATACCGAAAATTGGGGGGAAAGTTGTGTTCTATTTCCCAACAGAGGATCTTATCACTTGTACTCTGAAATATGCGGGAAAAATCGTAAATCTGATTTTATTTGAGGTTAGCTCAAGCTCAAACTAGTTTTAAACATATTAAATAATATTTCATGCTATATACCTAGTTACTTTTTAAAAAAAAAAAAAACTGAGTTCTTTTTTCACGGTTGAATGATTCGCACGATTGCCGTGAAATTTCATGTTCAGGTTTTTCGTAACATGAAAATAGAAGCGGGTTTTTCACGTTTATATTTGATTAACAAAGCAACGCTTGCGGAAAAACGGTTATTTTCACAAAAAAAATCTTATGGACTATTAGAGACACTAGTTATACGGACGTCTAATATTAGTAAATTTAGTTTTATTCTTAATAAAAACAATTAGTCGAAATAATTTAGCGAAACTCGAAACTCGAGATGAGTAATTATACGAAAAATAATTAAGGGAATCGTTATAATAAAGTTGATCTATAAGGGGATGGGAATGTTTGGATGATCTCTCTAGTGCCTCGCAACGTTAAATTACTCCAGTTAACAGCGGGGAAAAGAGCCGAAAACGTGATGGAGTAACGAATAACGATAATTGAAGAATATTTTAATATTCAACAATTTTTAAATCTGTTCAGGTTTTCAAATTTGTTTTATAATCATCTTATTTTATTATATGTAATAGTTATTTATAGATTATTATTATTAATTTATTTTAATTGTGTCAATAAAAAACCGTTTTTTTATCGTTTGATATTGTATCCCATCTCATCCCATAGCAGGGTAGGAAGAGAAAACCCGGGAATCTATTGTTAAAACACTCCGTTCCCCTTTAAGATACTTCTAAAAGATACCTTCTTCTTATATAATAATATATACTTCTTAAGATACTTTCCAATTGTTGAGCCATTGAAATATTCCTCGAATGGGCATCGAACCCACAACCGTTTACAATCACATTAGTATTCGACAAAATAATTATTAAAAAATATTTGTATTTAAGAAATAAATAATATATAATGTTCACAATCATTCGATGGAGACTGAGTAAGTACGAACTGTACTGTACTTTTATATAGTGTTCTTTTCCTTTTTAAAATTATAAATATAGCCAAGGTTTGTGCTCCTACTTTTGCAATTATGACAATAGCCGGTGAAAGTTAAAAAAAACCAGTAAATGTCAGTTAAAAATTGCACGTCATGTTAGCTAATTAGTATCCACATTTACGGACTATCCGCATTCGTCCCGATTTCCCCTGCATACACTTTATAATAGATGCCTAGCTTTTGCATAAAAAGTTAGTTATTTAACATAAACACTAAACAATAAAGATAAAAGATACAAAATCTTATTTGCCGATAGTTTTATTGTCTAACTAAATGTAACTTTAGTCGATTTTTTATTGTGAACCATAATTTTTTTTATGTGTTAATTATAAATTAAACACTTTTTATATAAAACATAAATTCATTAACGAAATGTCTTCGATAAGACTCTATTAAAAATCTTTAACTTCGAAAACTGGAGAGCCTCGGAGCCTCAGATACTGTAGGACGTAATTAATAGCCTTCCTAGGGTCGTTTAATATCTAAAGATATCGAACTTCACATTTTATGATTTGTTTCTAAAACTAATTTTAATAGGTAGTCCCTATGAGTATATAAAACAGCTTTATTACCTGATATTTTTTTTACTATATTACATAATTATATTTAAGAAAATTGTAAAAAATTGCAAAATAACAAAATAGAGAAAATAAAACAATTTAATTTTATACTTCTTTAGAAAACGTATAAAAATTTGAACGTAGCGGGACTCGAACCCGCGCCTCCTGGAAACCGACCAGGCGGTTCGAGTCCCACTACACAAATTTTTATACATTTTCTAAATAAGTATTTTTCTTTCCTAAGTGTGGGTTAACAAAAAAATGTAAAAAAAAAAATTATAATAACAATGATAAATTTCAATAATTTATTCTACAACTGCTAATTAAGCCTTTTGAAATGTTTTTATGTTATCAAGCCTTTATAAATTATAATTTCAATTATCAATTGTACAATAATAGAAAACTCGACTTTAATTTTATTCTGCTTGTGTAGAATAAAATAATAAATGTTCTATGAACCCATTATTCACTATATTTATAACGTACAAAATAAACTGATTTATTAAATAAACGAAGGAAATAACATGTATAGAAGCATTTTTCTACACATGTTATTTCGGGATACAGCGTGAAGCTAATTTAATTTTTTTTTTACTCATATATACATTTATATATAAGTAAAAAAAAATTAAATTAGCTTCACGCTGTATCCCGCACACAGCAGGGTAGGCAGAGGGAACCGAGTGTTAAGACACTCCGTTCCCCACTTTCTGCCGAATTCTGGAGGCATTGCGTGTTGAGTGGCAGAACTCAACGCCGTGCTTAACCTCGACACCAGAGCGAAGAAATGGAAATATAAATTTAAGTAAATATTTCATCTCCTCGAGTGGG